>CAIGRF010083680.1:0-37630 GCA_903798235.1 Fraxinus ornus
TTCACTATTTTGTACAATTTTAGTACATTTCTTATCATTTTCGCTCCGTTCTTCGTCCAATTGAGGTTTAAGCCTACAAACATACAAATTACACAATTATGCCTAGAACTCAACTCAATTTCAATTCTAATTAAATGCGAAAAATGCTACATAAGTGTGTTTTTACACACTTATCACAGAGCCGTTGACCTTCCGCCGGTGACTTCCCTTGTCGAAAATCATACATCGTCGTTCACAAATCTTCAACTGGTATCCTCTTTGCTATAGTTTCCGTTTAACGAAGCACTCAGGACTGTGACGAAGCTCCATTTCTTACCGAAAATTTCTATTGGAGCTCGACAAGGGTGTCGCCCATAAGCTGTGTTAGTCCGATAGCGCAAACAATGTTACCTTTTCTTCAATCCCTTCTCCAAAGTCCATGGATCAGTTCTCCAATCAGGTCAACAGTTGACCCTGCTCTAGAAATACCTTTTCACTGATTTTATTTTTTACAGCTCCATGTTCCATTCCCGTAGATGGGTGACGTTTGTGATCCTGGTTCTTCAAGTGCACATGACTGCCTGAACAACTCAGGCTCCAAAAAATATACGAGATCGAACCATGCAGAGATGAGAACATTTATTGGTGCATGTGAGACCGCCATTGCCAAATGTCATCGACATGGTAAGTGTTTCATGAAACATAGCTGGGGGCGTGTTATTACACTTTTTAACTCCATCTCTGGCCACAATTGGAGCAAACAACTTTACAACCATTTGTCGAGAACACAAACGTCTCACCGAGCTATTGGCTTGTATTGGGGTCGAATACAACTCATCGATGGGTCAATCATAGCATCCAAAGAATGGTGGACCCGATAAATCAAGGTACGAAGTTGAAAAGATTGCCATAGTACATAAATAATGACTAAATCACTTGCATTTATGTGCTCCATAACCTTGGCTAAATTCGAACCGTATCCACGAAAACAACTTGCATTTAGATAAAGCTGGAGGGGTTGTTTCAATCTTTGATTTGAGTTGAGACTTGCTCTTTCGAGCCCATGCAATTTAGGAATGGGTCATTTTATCGAAAATGTGGGATTATGCAGTGTGTTGATGAGTTCTGGGTGTTTTCCATCTATAAGTTTCCCTCAGACATTTATTAGCTTCAATAAGTTATGAGAAGTGGTAGTGATTGATTCAATAAATTAGTTGCTTGAGATGCTTTACTTTATAATGCTCATGCCTGCTGCTTATTTCATTTCCCTTGCTACTGTGATATATATTAAGTGCCGTAGAATTGATGAGGTGAGAAATGTGCATAAGTGTGTTATTAAAATTTGATAGTAATTTCCTTGGACTAAAAGTGATAGTTTTTTGTAGCTTGCACTGGGGTACCTAGTTTCTTTAAATGTCATACGGTTCATATGCTTATAACCTTGCTATGTTGTTTCTAGTTAACTTGTAAGGAATGTCTCATCATTATTCCATCTTGGAGCTTTTAAAGTCAATTTATGTTAAGAAAATGCCCATATTTAGCTTAAGTCTTTCTCTTCTGTTCATAGAGGGGTTTAACTTCCACAAGTACTGTCCATAACATGCACATTACTATAGCATAGAAAGTGAGAAGTTCAATCTTTTCCTATAATCACGTGAAGTCCTGTAATTAACCATTATGGCCTCCATATGAAGTTGCGAATCGTATGCCATATTACAAAATTGTTATCCCTTTAATCGAATGCCACAACTATTTTTCGTTAATCTATGTTTTGTGCAGTGTCAGTGACGATATAACGTTTCCGTTTCCTACTCAATAGCATTTGTGTTATTGTGCAACCGTTATTACAGGAGAACAAGGACTACAAGAATTTTAAAGATAAAGATATCGGTGAGATCTACATTCGATATCATCAGCTTTTTGATGATGTTATGACGATGACAAGTAGGCAATGACCCCGACAAAGTTATTTCGAACGGGCATCGATTTGTTCGAAGACAATGCAGTTGACGACCACAGGGATGCAATCCCTGTTGATGGGATGAGGGAGACAAAGAAAAATGTAATTCCAACATGAATATTTCCAATGCCAGAAGCGGCGAAAAAAAGAAATCGACGACGACTTCGCAAAAAGGGAAGAAAAAGAAAATTCCTGCTTGGGAGTTTTCATTTTCCATTAACAGGCAAACAGTGTCGTCGAGGAAGTGGCGGCGAAGTTAAATACCATTATGGCACCGATTGAAAATGCTGGAGTTGCCTGTGTCGAACAGTTGCTTGCAACTGGAAGGCTCGAGCGACGAACCCCTCTATACTTTTATGCATGTACGCTTCTAGCACAAAGCACTATCATGATATCCTCGGCTTCATGCGAGATGCAAATGAGAAATTTGAGTGGATTGAGTGGCAGTTTAATGAGTGTAACAAATCACTCCATTAGTGACACTACCAACTCTAGTATTTGTGTGTTTTTCTTTTTTTCGTTTTTTTCTGGGACAATTAAGGATTTATGCACCTTTAGTCATGTACTTTAACATTATGTTCTATTTCATAAGTGATTATGTTATTTAGGTTTGTTTTAAAATTTATTAGTTTATTTCTTATCTTAAAGAGTACATGCATAATGAACAACTCTTACAAGTAATGTACATCTTTTGGGAATCTTTTAGCACTAGCTGAATAAAGTGTAACATGTCCATAGTGATGCAGCTTTTTTTTTGAATAGTTGGTACAACTTGTATGTTGAAATGCCAATCAAAGAAAACACTTACCAACTTTGTATACTCCTCTATAAATTAGTTGTTTGGAATAAGGAATAATAATATATGAAGTCCTTAGGTTAGTAACACAACTTTGTACTGCAGTCCAAATTTTTTCATCACGTGTTGAAGAAAAAAACCAATTGTTATTCCTAAATTTTACAGTGGATGATCTGAATTTCAATTGTGTGCTTTTATCGGGCTCCGATGATGATTTTTTAGCCAATCGACGGATGATGTAACCATATGAGTTAAGTATTGTAGAATTGCATACAATGATGCGAGGAACTACTATCGCAAACAACGGCGTCATATTCGAAGATTTCCTTTTCCAAAAATGGTCACATATTTATGAAGGAAGCAATGGAAGAGAACAAACATATGTGCTATCAAGAGTTCTGAATGTACCCACAACTATTATGACATTTTGTACATATTCTGCGGGATGAATATGGCTTATGCAGTAGCCAAAAGGTAGATATCTATGAGCAAGTTGGAATGTTCTTGTGAATATTAGCGCATGGAAAGGGATATCGGCAGGTGACAATGATATTCAATCATTTGTTGCAAAGAGTATGCTACTACTTCAAAGAGGTTCTCCGTGTCGTCGTTGCATTATCAGCACATCTCATACAACCCAGTCCAAACTATAACGATGGCGAGGAGCCCTATAGGCTGGACTCGACTAAGCACTCTCTATTTCAAGATTGTATTGAAACTATTGATGGAACACATGTGAAAGCTGTGTTACTGCGTCATAAGCATTTGAATCTTATAGGCTGAAAAAGAGTACCGACGCAAAATGTGTTGGTCGCAAGTGATTTTAATTTATATTTCACGTTTGGGCTTGCTAGTACCATCGAAAATACGCACGATGCTCGAATACTAGCTCGTGTTATATACAATCTAGAAATTCACTTTTTGCTACCAGAGCGGGGTAAATATTATTTGGTTGACTACGATTTTGCTCATTGACCGGGATATATGGCTCCATACAAAGGATTAGTTATATTGTGTAATTCTCAAGAGTTTGGCGACGATGGAACATGTCGTCGTCTCCATTTTTGGAATGCTCGTGAGAGGTTTAACTGCAGACACTATTCATGCAGACACGTTATTGAACGTGCCTTTAGTGTGTGGAAGCAAAGACGACAAATCCTTGACTGTATGTCTAGCCATTCATTTCAAACTCAAGTTACAGTTGTCGTCGCAACGATAAGTATTCATATTGTTTTATGCTATTTTGGATTTGTGGAGGAGGCGTTTATGAGAGCAGAGACAGATAACGATGCATCCGAGGTAGAGCACCCTAATGCTGAAGATGAAATACATGCCAAAATGAATGTACCTAAAATGCAATGAAGTGGGTCGGACTGACTTCGCGATTATATGACACAGAAACAATGACGATATAATTCTTATGGAACGCAACATTTTGTACATGTGTAGTGTTCTATGAACATAGAAAAATAAATTGATATATATGTTGACCTTTTTATTTTTCATTTGTACGATGAAATTTATTTCTATCTAAAGCCAATCTAGAGCCATACGTAGCACCGAGATGTACACGATAATGAAGTTGCAAAAATTTTCTTTCATGTAATTTCAAAAGTTTCAGTCCTTCACATGTTGAAAACCACTTTTTTGTTTCAAAAGTTTTCAAAATCAAAAGAGGAAAGGAGGGCAAAAATGTAAAATTGCAATAAATTCCATTTGACCCAAAAGATGTTCACTATAGCAGGTCCTTTTTGATGTGATGTGAGACTGCATTTTTTGGGAGAAAGAATGGGGATCAAACGAGTGTGAATATAAAAGAGGCAGTTTTGTGGTTGTTGTTCACAAGCTATTTGTTTGGTCGGCTCAGTCATTTTGGATGGACCCAAGTAAGTTGAGCCGCTTGGAAGTGAATGGCATTTCATATGACATCTTTTCATCTAAGAGATAAGCGTTCCTTTTTCATCTCTATTTCTAGAATACTCATTTGCTGGCTTCCATTTTTCTATTTTTTTCTAGATATGGAAACGGTTCTTAAAATCTATGGAGAATTGAGTACAAATTGTGGGAAATTTGTTCTCTTTTCCGACTAAGCTTAAAATCTAGCAATTTGTTATATATTTATATATACAGCTCATTCCACTTATGCTTCAAATTGTGGCAATTTTTTCACTATGGCTTACAGTTTTGAGAATATTTAAAGATTTTAATAGATCCTGTAAGTTATGTTACATTTGCCCTCTTTTGTTGTTTTTGTTTCTAGATTGGAAACATTTTTTTTAGATATGCTTTTCATGTTGAAAATCTTTGGAGAAATGAGTACAAATTATGGGAATTTTGCAGTGAAACCTTTGAACTATTCATTGCAAGATGAGTGGAAATGAAGAAATTGAATAGAACCTGAATCCCCTTTTTCTTTCTTTTTGAATATGCTTATTGCAGTCTAGATGTGATCGTATATTGAATCAATTTTTGCTTCCTGTAATTGTTTGTATAAATATGCGCTTCAATTGTGATTTTTGGGCTGGTTGTGGAAACTTATTGACTTGATTGCAGATAGATTTATATTTTTGTTGAAAAAATTTCGATGCATGCGTAATTTTCATAAATGAGTATCGACAAAGTTTGAAAGCAGTACCTCTCTTGATATCATGCTTGTGGTTCAGCAATTTTTCTGCAATTTCTATATGGTTTTGTGTATTTATAAATGCTTTCTTTGTGAAACTATGTACTATTGTAGAAGTTAGGTTGCTGAATTTTGTGATGCCCAAATGTCTGCCTATCTGTTGCTGGTTAGATTGTTACTATGGCTCAATTTGTCAGCCCAGCATGCTGGTCCAGTAAGTGGAAGAATCTAGAGTTGCTGGTCGAATACGTTTTTAAATTAGAAAAGCCTTTTTAATGGATGATTGACATGTGGCTGAATATGCACCGTTGGATGATAAATTGGCCTTGTTTAATATAAATACTGGCCGATGACTTAAGGATTTTCATTTTTGGAAATCGAACAGCTTTCTCTCTCGTTTTCATCTTCTCTATATATTTTGAGCAATTTTCTCCATAAATATTGAGTGATTGTAAGAGAGAAAATATGGTATTTTCTCTTGTGTGAGATACTACTTTTCTTGAGAGGATTTCTATAAGTTGAGAGAGATCAAAGAGCTTTGTGTTATTTTAATCGGAACTTTGCCTATTTTTGGCGGTGCTAGTAGATTTAAGCTTAATCCTAAAGGATGCTCAACAGGAGATTATGCAGTCGTCGAACTCCGGGCCTTTAGCCAAAATTTTTTGTGTTCGTTTATTTCCTATTTTTTTGCTTTGTGTTTTTTTGTTTAAAGCGTTGAGTAATCGATTCATAATATCTGGGACCAACAGTGGTATCAGAGCGAGAATTTTTTTGATCCATCTTCAATTTTTTTTTTTTTTTTTAAAAGAACCTTGATCTACTTTTTGTTTGACTTTTCTACTTTAGAGTAAACGTTAGATCTGAGGCGATCTGTTAATATTTTTGAAGAACTTCCTTCGATCTGAACCTAGAGTTGATTCTTGGCATTTTCGAGTGTTTCTTTTATATTCGTAGTTCTGGCAATGAATACTTAACCCTTCTCCCTTTAAAAGAACCGACTGGGGTTTTTTTAAAAAAAAAGTATCTCCAAAACCTCCCTAAATTGACCTTTGTATAAGGGTCCCTGAGAGAACCCTAGAATTTGAGGGAATTAGGTCTTCAGTTAAGGAAATTAAAAACGTTTTACTGGTTCTTAAAATTTATATTCTCCTACTTTGTGTGTATTGTAATATTTTGATTGAGTTTAAATTCATATACCTGTTTTGAACTACTGCATATTGTGAATTTTGTGAATATTTTGAAATTATTTGCATTGAATCTTTTCCATTTATTGCTTACCTAGTGTAAGTATAACAGGCTATCAATTTTTCCTGCCCATATTTGGATTACATTCTTTATCTTGTAGTTGGTTTATTTGAAATTGTTCTGTTTGATATATTCTTATTTATATCTTATCTGATTACAATTACTACACTGTTACAAAGCATGACTTCTAAAGCAGATGTTCAGATTTGGGATGGCAAAAGAGACTTTAGCCTCTGGTGCCAGAAAATTAGGGCTCTCGTGCTACAATTAAAATGTGCTAAAGCTATTGATGAATCTTGGCCAGAAGATCTGTCTATTGATAAGATAATTGAACACGATGAATTAGCCTCGAGTACTATGTTTATTCACTTATCTAATTCTGTAATTAGGAAAGTAGGGAAAACTGAAACTGTGATAAAATTGTGGGTTGCTTTAGAGAAACAGTATCTCACTAAGACTCTACCAAATAAGTGTTTTCTTTGGAGACAATTTTCAATTTTAAGTTTGATCCTAGTAATGATTTAGAAGAAAACATGGATACATTTAATAGGATCACTCTGGATTTGATAAACTGTGGTGAAAAGATCTCTGGTGAACAGAAAGTGGTTAGTGTAATTAATGCACTAGAGAGAAATATAAGGATATAAAAAATGCCTTAGAATATGGTAGAAGTGACCTGACTATTGATATAATTCACAGTTCTCTTTTGAACAGAGATCTAGAATATAAATCTGAACATAAAGAGGTTTTTCACATTGAGAATTCACATTGAGAATGTTTCATCCAATCAAAAACCTCAAGTCAAGGGTGTGAGTAATTTTAATCAATCTAATTACAATAAGGATAAGAATCTTGTTAAGAAGAAATGGGGTAATAACAAAGGAAAAGATAAGAAGACCAATAAAAGAAAAGCAAAGAATAAAAAAATGTTATTACTGTGGAAAAATAGGTCATTTTATCAAAAACTTTTAAAAAGCCAATGATCAAAAGAATGGATCTAACGTTGAGAATGGTTATTTTGCCATTGCTGCCTCTTATAAAGAATCAGGGGCTAATGTTGGGGTAGCCTACGTATCTTCAATTGAAAGTTCTGATCAGAATTGGGTTCTGGAATCAGGTTGTTCCTTTCACAACATTAATTGGTTTTCTGACTTCTCCAATCTTGATGGAGGCTTTATGAAACTTGGAAACAATGAGTAATGCCAAATTAAAGGCATTGGCAATATTGTTTTGAAACGGGAAAAGGTCAATACATAATGTTAAAACATAATAGGTATGTACCAGTACTAAGGAGAAATCTTATATCTTTAGGTATTTTATATGATGAGAAATACCATATTGAGATTAAGAATGGTTTCACAAACTTAATCAGAGAACAGAACCTTATTGCCAGCTCACAAAAAACTAATAGAATCTATGTTATAAAAGCTGAATCCATCTCACTCAATAGTGCTGTAAACTTAGTGACACATACTGGTAAGTTTGTGCTATAGCACAAGAGATTAGGTCATCTTGGTAAAAAAGGTCTAAAATTCCTTTCATTTCAAGGGGTTTTTGGAAGGGACAATGTTTAAAAATTAACCTTTTGTGAACATTGTATTATGGAGAAACAAGTTAGGTTGCCTTTCAAGATAGGCGCACATAAGTCTCAAAATGTACTTGAGTATATACATAGTGACTTATGGGGGCCTGCTCCTATACCTAATGTATCTGGTTACAGATACTATCTTCTTACAGTAGATGATTACTTAAGGAAGGTTTGGATTTTATTATGAAAGTCTAAATTTGATACTTTTACAATCTTTAAAGAGTGCAATACTAATTGAAAGCAACCTAGTAAGAAGATTAAGATTCTAAGAACTGATAATGGACTTGAGTTCTGCAATACAGAATTTGATCAATATTGCAGCAAACATGTAATTTTAAGGCTCAGACATGTGACATACACTTTTCAACAAAATGGAATTTCTGAAAGAATGAACAGAACCATTCTTGAAAGGACAAGATGCACACCGATTAGGTCAGGACTTCCAAAAGATATTTTGGGGAGAGGTAGTTAAAACTGCTTGTTATTTGATAAATAGATGCCCCTAACAGGTTTGGTCAGGATCAATGCTTGATTATTCCTATTTCAGGACCTAGGATGTGCAGCACATGCACATCATATTGACTACAAATTGGATCCGAAATCCTTGAAGTGTGTTTTCTTAGGATATGGTGAAGGAGTTAAAGGTTTTAGAATGTGGTTGAGGGATGTCAGAGGTTATGAAATGATAATAACTAGGTTTGTGATTTTTAATGACGATGATTTCCCATGTCTTGGTGACAAAACTGGAGAAAAATTAACTGATAATGATTTCATTACTACTCAGATTAATTTGGGTGAGCAAAATATTCATGATCAGTCTCAGTTTGATGTGGAGCACTTCAAATAGAGCTACAAATCATTTTTGATGATGAAAATCTAGATGATAATCAAGACTTGAATCCTACACATGATCTATAGGATTACCAGCTTGCTATGGATGTAGATATGAGATAACTAAGACCTCTTTCTAGATTTTAACTTGCAGATTTGGTATCTATTCAAGTTGAATCTGATCTCTTTGATATAGAACCAACTTCTTATGAAGAAATTGTATCTTGTAAGGAATCTTCTAAGTAGGTTGCAGCTATGAAAGATGAAATAGATTCCTTACATAAGAATGAAACCTAAAATTTAGTAGAAAACCTAAAGATTGCAAACTAATTGACTGCAAATGGGTTTACAAAATTAAGGAAGGTGAGTTAAAGTCAAATTATAAAAGATATAAGGCAAGCCTTGTAGCAAAAGGTTTCACACAAGGAGAGGGAATAGACTATACTAAATTTTTTTTCACCTGTTGTAAAATATACCTCTATTAGAGTATTGCTTGCTATTGTAACTCAATTTGATTTAGAGTTAAAACAACTTGATGCTAAGACTATCTTCCCATATGGTTCTTTAGATGAAATCATATATATAACTCAGTCTAAAGGTTTTGAAGTAAATGAAAAGAAGAACTTAGTGTGCTTCTTAATAAATCCATGTATGGCCTAAAACAGGCCCCAAGACAATGATATAAAAGATTTGATTCTTTTATACAGAGTCCGAAGTTCAAGAAATTTGAATTTGATCACTGTTCTTATGTCATAAAGAATGGACAACCTAAAAAATTTTTATATCTTATTTTATATGTTGATGACATGTTACTTGCTAGTCATAATTCCGTTCTTCTCAACTGTATAAAAGAAAAGTTAAAACCTGAATTTGAAATGTAGGATTTAGGACCTGCTAGAAAGAGTTTAGGCATGGAAATAAAAAGGGACAGAATTAATGAAAATTTGTTTTTAACATAAAAGTCTTATATTTAAAAGATGGTTAAAAGATTTTTCCTTCATGATGCTAAGCCTGTTAATTTGTCTTTGTCTGCTTGTATGAAATTATATGTTGATCAATCACCTACAATTGAAGATGAATTTAAAAGAATGATGAATGTACTATAGCCAATGCTGTTGGATCTGTCATGTATGTAATGGAGTACTCTAGACCTGATATTTGCTTATGTTGTAAGTGTGTTAAGTAGATTTATGAGTAATCCAGATGAGCTTTATTGGGAAGCTATGAAGAATCTGATCAAATATTTGAAAGGTACAATTCACTTAAGACTTATGTTCAAAATTAATAAAGATGGTCTTAAATTTGAAGGTTATGTTGATTCTGATTTTGCTATAAATTTAGATAATATAAAATCTTCAATTATATATTTCTATGTGATAAATGATACATGCATTAGCTGGAAGTCTCAACTTTAGAAACTAGTTGCTTTATCTTCAACTGAGGCTAAATATATAGTTGCAACTGAAGTTGTAAAAGAAGGTTTATGGTTAAAAGGTTTGTTAAATGAATTGGGACTTGTGGAAAATCAGGTAGAGCTTTGCTTAGACAATCAAAGTGCCATTTTCTTTAGCAGAAATCCAATTTTTCATGATAGATCTAAGCATATAGATGTTAATTTTCATTTTATTAGAAATATAATTTGATAGATGTGATAGATCTAGTCTTTGTGTTCTTGTAATCGGAACTTTGCCTATTTTTGGCGGTGCTAGTGGATTTGAGTTTAATCCTAATGGATGCTCAACGGGGGACCATTTGGTCGAAAATTCTTTTTATTCTTTTTATTTCACGTTTTTCTACTTTGTGTTTTTTTGTTCAAATCATTTTTTTTTAGTTAAAGGATGGACCAACCTCCGAGATTTTATTAATATGCTCTCATTTGTGGCAAAGGAATACCGTAGTTACATGAAAATAAGGTGAGTAGTAAAAGAGGAAGTACTACTTCCCTTACAATGAAAGTAAATGACGAAAAATAAAGCAGTAAACAAGGAAGTACTACTTCATTTACAATAAGAACTAATATAAAAGAAAAGACAAATAATAAATATTGAAAGTTAAAATAAAATTCAAACTTTGATACTGGGCAATCTATGTTTGTCAACTTGTACTAGTGCCCTAATATATCGTGGTAGATCAAGTGATCTATATACCTGATATCGTTGATGATCCCAACCCTCAGCAGCAAGAGCATATGCAATCAGATTTCCTTCTCTATAAATGTGAGAGACTGTATCTCTGTCGAAGGATATAATATCTGTGATACATCTAAGTAGGCCCTGAATAGCCCACGGTCCTTGTCTAGTAATGTAGTGAGTAGCCACTATAGAATCTAACTCAACCCAAATCGCTGAATAATCCAGTCCTTGAGCTAGTAAAATCCCATCTAGAATTGCTCAGAGCTCTGCCTCTAATATCATGTATGGTCCATACGAAGTTGAGAAAGCCCTGATATAGTGTCCTGCGTGATCTCTGATGATACCTCTCCCACTCGTACAACCATCATTGATGCATCCATCAGTATTGATCTTGACAGATCCAACTGATGGAATGCACCACCGAACCAAAATAGGGGGATGGGGAAGGGGAGTCCATAAAAATACCAAATTTGGGTGTAAGTGTTAAATCCCCTCGCCAATGCACAGCTTGAAACAGTCCTCCCATATGAAGAAAATAGATCATGCGATAGACCCTCCAAATGATACGTTTGGCTACCATACAAATCCATCTATGCTTCGCATCATTTCTCGTGGTCTATAGATACCAAAATATCAGTAGAGGAATGATAATGTGAATATGTCAACAACGAACATACTGTCCAGGATACATCCATCTCTGGAATCTCTGTCTGACTTCCTCTCCTGAACTCATAGGTATCTGAAAAATATCCTCAAAATGCTGTAATACCTGATTGGAGATACTACTGAAGTGAAAATATAATTGATAATCCCAGTCTTGGAACAACACTGGCAACGAGAAGCCAATTGGCATCTAATTCTCCTCTAATTAACCACATCTACCAAAAAGAGGCCTTGCCATAGTCTTCAGCAGAAAAATGAGATAGCAACGGGTAAAATAGAGCTCCATAGTAACCGGTTGAATCCTAATACTGGCATCCCAAACGTACGAGCTCCCATGCCGATTTGGTAACAAAGCTACCATCTGATGTATTCGCCAAAAAATTCGATCCAGGGCATCTGATCATAAAGGTATAGCCCCTATTGCTCCGCCATAGGAGGAAGGAGAACCTGTAATAAATGCCCAATATCCCACCCAGTATCATAGAAATAATGTACTACCGCAGATATGTGCAGTATGTGTAGGAATAGGGATGCTAATGTGGTCTCACCCATCCTTAATCATGCTAAAATAAAATCTGACCTACTCCAAAGTACCATGTAATGTATATCTCTATCTGAGGCCCAACCAATTTCAGCCTCTTCTAGATAGGAGAAGCTGAATAAGGAACTGCTGCGAATAAATGATGTATCCCCATATAATACTTGCCTCGTAAGAACTGAGCCTAAAGAAATCTCTGAGAATGGAACAACCTCTAGAGCTTCATAGAGAAGGTACCTACCACATCCTGTAATCTCCTAAAGCCTAGACTACCCTCATCAGTAGGAAGATAAATCTCCTTCCAGCTCTAACAACGTAAATGTCATGCCTATTCTTTGGAATCACATAGGAATCGCACAAAGATGCTCTCAATTTTCCTCAAGATAGCCTTAAGGGCTTGTATGATCTGAAGAATGTATAATGGCATGGAGGAGAGACCTCAGCAAAGTAATATGGCCCCCATATGATAAAATTCGTGAAGCCCAAGTTGAGATCTTGTCCCTGGCCTTCTAGACAAGGTCATCATAAATGAAACTCCTCTTGGTCCCCTTAAATAAGGGGACTCATAGATAAGTGAAAGGTTGTTGCTGGTGTCGAAAACTAGTCAAAATCTCCAATCGTCTTATCTGACTAATAGATACCCATCTCGATAGTATGAGTCTGCTCTTGTCTCTGTTTACCAACTAATCAGAAACTCCCTCATAATACTTCAAACAACTAAGTGTCCTCCTGATAGACCATTTCTGACCGTTGGCGAATATGATTATATCATCAGCAAATAAAAGGTGTGAAACTAGAGTACTACCTCCATGGTAACACATACTGGGATACTTCTGAAACCTCTGAGTGAGAATGTGTAAGAAGTAATCTGTAGCTATGACGAATAAGAATAGCGAGATAGAGTCTCCCTGTCTGAGCCCTCATGAGGAGGGGAAAAACCACATAGGTGCCCATTTAGAAGTATGGAAAACGACACTCCGAGATACACTGTATGATCTTATTGATCCAGATCTTATCAAATCGAAATGCCTCTAATACAAAATAAATGAAGCCCCAATCTATATGATCATATGCTTTATCCATGTCTAGCTTCAGCCAATGGAACATTGTCCCCAATTAGGTGACCAGGTATGAACACACTATGTCGAGGAGAGATAGTGCGCGGTAATAGTGTACTCAATCTAGTGTTCAAAATAGTAATAAGCTTATTGAACACTATACATAAATTGATGGGTCTGAAGATTGTCCATCTACAAGCACCATACCTCTTAGGGATCAATACTATAGTAGTAGCAACAAAACCCCATAGAAGATAGCGCCGTCGAAGAAATCCAAGACCGCTCTGTATACATTATCCTGAATAATATCCCAGCAATGCTGGAAGAATAACGATGAGAATCTATCCAGTCCGATAGTACTGTCAGCATCTATACTAAACACTACCTCCCGTACTTTGTGAATCAAAGGGATGCTATTTAGTGCCAAATTATCATCATCCGTCAAAAGCTTGGAGATGATATCAGACCGAATGGTGTCCAACGGCTGTGTAGGAGTAGATAGAAGATCTTAATAGAATGCAATAGCGGAAGTCTGAATGTTTGTATGAGTAGCTAAGACTTCCTCTTCCTGCTCCTGATGGACCTAATATGCGATTTGATCCGACATCCCTAAACCATCACATAGAAATGACGAGTATTGTGATCTCCTTTACATACCCAATGTGAACCGACCTTTTGCTTCCAAAACCCTCCTCAATAGATAAGGTCCAGTTCAAAACTGCCTGGGCATGATGTAATAGATCACGATGCTCCGTTGTAGGGTCCTTATCATATACTATCTCTGCCTCATCCACCATATGCTCAGCATCTCGTACCCATTGGAAAACATCTCCAAACACATGTCGATTCCACCAACGCAGTCCCTGTTTCAACCTAAAGAACTTCTTCCAAAGAGCAGTCATTCCCGTAAGATGAGTAGAGAGCGACCACTTCTGAGCGAATAAGGATGAAAAATCATGATGCTTGGTCCAAACGTTGAGGGATCTGGAAGGCTAGGCCCCAAATCATTATCAGAAACCCACTGAAGTAATAAAGGAGAACGATCAGATGAAGTCTGATTCAAATGCCTCACTGTAACTTGTCGACAGAATGCTGCAGCTGTAGAATTAATGAGTACCCTATCCAGTCTCTTTCTGACTCGATCGTTGGTCCATGTATACCGATTCCCAAGGAAACTAGCATCCTCCAAACCACAATCTAACATCATATCATAGAAAGCAGTAATGCCTCGATCAAGAGTATTATGACCAGTACGCTCACCATCATGTGCAATAATGTTAAAGTCTCCTCCAACTAATCAATGGTCATCCATATCGAGGAAAATATGGTGAAAGACTCTTCCACAAATTCTTTCTAACAGCTACATCGTATGAAGCATAGACATGAGTCAGATAGATAGTACACGCTAGTTTGGGATTCTCAACTCTAACGTGAAGAAACTGGGGACGATCAATAATGACAGTAACAGTAGTCCTCTCGTTCCAAAAAAACTAGATCTTGTTCGACACATTCTGACCTCCTGTGTCAAAACGTAGATATAGTCGAATATATGTAAATCTAGGTTGAGGAACAAAAGGCTACAGTATAACCAAGAGATAAACCTGATGAAACTGTATAAGTCTCTTCAAGAGCCAACGAGTAGCTACACTAGCTATACCTCTCGTATTTCATATGATAGTACACATCTAGATGTGCGTAAAGAGGTATCTTGTGACTGACTCTTGGTTACCATATTAGGAAACGAAGTACCAATAACTTTCGAATTTCTTTTCCGATCAACTGGGACAAAATCATCATCCTTTGTCCTACCAACCATACATGCCAAGTCATCAGGAGAAGATCGACGATATGAACCCTATTGATGAACTTCAATATGAGAAAAAACATCAGATGCAATAGTCATAACAGTCTGAGGATAATATAGCGGCGAGGATAATATATGCAATAGTCGTAACAGTCTGAGGAGTAGAATGAGAAATCACATTTGATGAATTGTCTTGTCTCATTTGATTTCTCTTAATAAGTGTCCATCTCTGGCGACATGCAGTCACAACCTTCTTCACGTTACCATAATCCTTAGCCAAAACTAGATTAGGCCTATAAGTCTAGTCAACAACAACCGGTCCCACCGATGGTGGGGCAATATACGAACCAGTAGAACAACTCTCATTCAAGTGTCCGAAGTGTCGACATCGAAAGCAAAGTTTGGCACATTATCATATACGACATGCTGCCAATATCTCCCATCTTCTCCCTCTCAATCCATACTCTATCAGGGAGTTTACATTCCACATCAACCTCAATACATACTCATGCTTCACTAGGTCGTTAAAGATCAGAAGTTGCTTCGTCAATACGAAGTGGGAGCCCAATAGCCTTAGCTATAGCAAATAATATGCTCTTAGCCAGAAAATGGATAGGGAGCAAAGGAAATGAAACCCAAACTTGAGCAATAGGAACCTCATGCTTAGGACTAAAACTAGGGGTCCACTTAAAACCCCGCATGGGACAACCATCAATATACCAAGTGGGTTTGAGGAATAATCGTGATTGATCATCCTCATGCGCCATATCAATAATAATATGTGCATCATCAATAAGGCCAATCTCATAAGCACCAATAAAACCAAAGTGCATAAATTTTTTGCTTACCTTGGTCATAGAAGGTATGCGATGAATAAATTTACCCATAAGCGTAAACCTGTACGACTCCGCCAAAAACTGTTCATCTGGTTCATCAAAGAAGATAGCAGGCTTACCATGATTGATGTATGGTTCCTTAGAAACCAAACTATGATCTCTAGAGTCCTAGGAGCATGCAGGACATTGGCGAAAGATTTCCTCTGACTCCTCTCAACCTGAGTAATAATCGATCTGTTCTTGACGCGAGATCTACGAGCCAATGGCTTGGTGGCGTGTGTGCGGCCCCTAAATCAACACCCGATGTCGGACCAAACCTGTTCCCAACATTTTTGGCATGTTGAATTCGATTTTGATGTGTATTTGCATAAAACGAAGCTGTAAAGTCCGTTTGGAGGTGAATTCGTAGATGAGGCTCAAAATTGGAAATAAGATTCGTCAAGGTATTGATCAGAAGCACAGATACTGGAGATATAGTAGCATGAGAAGATTTCACTAGTGGTGGTACCTTATTACCTGAGGAAGCACGTAGTCACCAAATTTTGGATTTGAAGGGGGCTCACTAGCCGTCGCTTGGGAGGTCAAATTGGGGCTCAATTGCTCATCATCTCTATCAATTGGCATGTTACCCATAATCTTTTGTCCCTCAATTGCAGTAATGTTGGTCGAATGGACTGGAAAAATAGTATCAAACTCAGCTATTGGATCAACAAAATGTTCTTCACGCCGGCGGACTTGATTTGGTAATTGGCACAATTGGGTTATGACCCCTGACTTTTCCATCATCAATTACAATTTGAGCAGTAGAATCGAAGATTTGGAGCAGCATAGATTCATCAAAGTATTTCGACCCAAACTTCTCGCATAGGGCGCGAACTGCAGCCATGCATTCTTCACGTTCAAGACCAAATTGGGCTTGACCCATGACTGGTTGATGAGGAGTCCACCCCATGTGGTCAGAGACAATGGGTCAGTCGGACGGCGATGGAATCTTCAAAGTTCAGACCCTGCAAAATTGCCTTGCGACTGACAAATTCTCTGGGTTAAATTCAGCTTGTTGTGATGTTGTTTGGGGTAAATTGATGGCATGGGTAGAGTCGTTTGGTTGTGGTCAAGCTATCGATGATGAGCTTTGATCATATGGGTGGCCGAAAGTGGGGATTCCGACAATTTTCAGATTTTCAGGCAGCCCACTTTGGGCATTTATTCCAGCCACAACAGATGGTGTTAGGTGGAGATGTTGGGTGGTATTTGAAGAAGGCAGTGAAGGCTTTCTATGGGTAACAATATCCGACGGTTCAGGCAGCCGTGGGTTACAAAAAAATGGTTCCATATTTGAGGCGACGGTTTAGCTATTAGGGTTTAGCAAAAGGTTCGCAAGCTTCAATATTGGTGTTTTCGGTTCAAAGCATTGAGTAATCGATTCATAATATCTGGGACCAACAACTTTGAACCCTTCGTGATTCAGGTTGAAAATCTACACTTGAATTGTGTGGATTTTTTTTCTCAATGTGAAATTTGAAGTTAATTGATCTACCTGGAGACTCTGAAGCTCATTTGGGTGCAACTCCAGTGCT
The DNA here is from genome assembly GCA_903798235.1 of Fraxinus ornus. NCBI lineage: Eukaryota > Viridiplantae > Streptophyta > Magnoliopsida > Lamiales > Oleaceae > Fraxinus > Fraxinus ornus. The sequence goes on from CAIGRF010083680.1 coordinate 17,631, forward strand.
TGTGAAACCCTTAAAGGAGAAGGAAAAAGTCCTTGAAAAGTAGTTTTTCCATTCTATCGATTTTTCTTATACTTGTTTGCTTTATTCGGTAATTATATCCCATTGTTAATTGAACAATCTGTAGGAAATAGTTACAACAAATGGAGAGAGGAAAGTTTTTTGCTTGTTTAATCCCGTCTAGACTTGATTCCTGAGGGCAATTCGATGTCCCCTTTGTTAAGCATTCGAGTCAGGCTTCTTATTCGTCCACAAGTAAATGCGTCTATTAACTGAATCTCTTTTTGTCATTCCACTTAGGGTCGAGATGTTTTAAACGTACACGAGATGATGCTTCAAAATTGGAGCAGGTCAACATGAGGTGGAATTACAACACGTTATTGATATTTAAGGCAGAAGAATGATGAATATGCAACTGATGGACCTGAAAAATTAGCATCACCATAATCATTTCCTGCCAAACCTGTCGACCAGTACCCCAATTAGCTCCTCGATACAGTCTCAATTACAAATGAACCAAAACTTCATTCTTCCATTTGATGCTGCTAATCAAGAATTTTCAGAAGTTTAGCTGATAGAAATATTTATGTTATGTTAGTTTTTAGCTCTCAAAATCTAATGTGATCCAGGATAAGAGGGCAAGTTCGGGCAATGATCCATTGGTCATTGAGGAAGGACCACTGACGAGGTCGTGGGGCAAAGAAGGTCAAGGAGGCTATGAGATTGCTTGCTCAAGCTACGTTAGATAACATTTATCACAACAAGTAAATGGACGAATTTCATGTTGGGCATGGAAGTTGGAGCAACTTGATTCAAGTAATGGACGGAGAAGTTGAATGAGATAACTATGTGGCCGCATAGTTGTCCAGGGCATGCACTTTACCGAAGCCAAAGGAGGAGAATTTTATTTGGTTAATTCCACTGCATAGACTTATACTATGCGAGCGCATAGTTGATTTCTGACCGTGAATTTTTCAAATTTCGTTTAATCTTCTACTTTAGTTAAAACTCTATTTTTTGATATCTTTTGCAATTTTTTTTTACTTATTTTCGTTTTCTAGCTAGAATTTATGGGTTCCCTATAAATATGACTCGTTCTATTGTAAAAGACACAATTATTGAATGATTATTGCAAGGCAGTATTCCTTTCTTCTTATTCTTCATCCAATTAATTCTAAATTTATCAAGATTATTTTCTTGTGGCATTCAAACAAATTGAGTGAGATTATTGAGTTTTGTAATCACGGGGGTCAATATATTATCGGCAATTGTGTTAGTTCCTTGGTTCAATATTTTTGAATCAAGCTTAAATGTTGATTTATTGACTTTCTTGGGTTGAACCATTCTTGTGTGGGTTTCGTAGTTGTTATTGTTATGTGGGTTCGCATTAGTTAGTATTAGAGCAAGGTTCCAAAAATTAAAGTTATATCCTATTATTAGCATTGTTGAATACTTCTAGAATTTCTTAGACTAACTTGGAAAACAAGAAAAGTTTAGGGGTATTTAGAATTCACTGAATCATATGGAAACAAGCAAAATTAAAATATAAAATAATGAAAATATCAAAAAATTCTAGAATTCCTTAAGGACCAATTAAATAAAATAATGAAAAAATAATAATTTTCTAGAGGCAAGCTACCAACTTTTGTATGCTATAAATAGGGGTTCCCACTTTAATTGTTGAGTGTAGAAGTCTAAAAGTGTTGCCATTGTAAAAGTCTCCGGCCATTGTAAAATCCTATTTTTCAATAAATTAAAAATTTCCCCTTCAATTATATTGCCAAATTTAAAATTACTCCCTACTATTTTTATCCCCAAAATATACTTCACTTAAACCACCAAACCTTTCTAATCTAATTTACTTATTTCTTCTACCAACTATGAAGTATTATCAGTGGTATCAAAGCTTCGTTCGATTGATATTGGGCGTAAGCATAAACTATGGTTGACGCTTTCCGTTTATCAATTCCTATCCCAACATTTAATGGAGATAACTATGATTTCTAGTCCATTAAAATGAAGACCTACTTTTGTACGTAAAATTTATGGGATGTCGTCAACGACGAGTATACTAACCCAGATGACATTTCCACTCTAACTATTACACAACAGAATGAACTTAATAAGAATCAACAAAAAGATTCTCTAGCATTGCTTGCTTTACAAATGAGGTTGACAGACACTTATTTTTCGAGAACTATGGGAGGTAAAATGGCAAAAGAAGCTTGTGATAATCTAAATGAGGAGTTCTACGGCAATGACAAGGTAAATACTTGCCTTCAAACTTTAAAAAGGAATTTTGAAAATCTAAAAATGAAAGATTTTGAAACCGCAAAAGATTACTATTCAAGAATAGATGAAATAGTAATTCAACTAAGATCTTATAGAGATGATGTATCTGAAAAGAAAGTTGTTGGAAAAAATTTAATTACTTGCACAGAAAAATATGATCCAATTATTGCAGCTATTGAGGAGTCTAAAGATATTATAAATTAACACCTGTAGAATTAATGGGTTCACTGGAAGCTCATGAAAAAAATATTAGAAATGCGTTATAAAATTAACGCAGAAAACTCTTTGCAATCTAAAATTAATATACGGTTTTAGAAATCTAAAGAATGTGGGAGAAGATTTAAAGTAATTTCTAAAAATAAAGAAATTCAAGGAAAATAAATTGATAATAACGACAAGTATCCTCCATGTGGTGTTTGCTAAAGAAAAAGTAATTTGGAAAACGATTGTTGGTTTAAAGAAATACCACAATACCATAACTGTAAAAAAATTGGACATGAAGAAAAATTTTGCCATTTTAAATAAAATCATCAAGTTAATTTCTCTGAAAAAAAGGATATAGAAAGAAGTCTATTTTATGCCTCCAACAAGGATGTATCTAAAGAGAAATTAGACACGTGGTATCTAGACAGTGGCTGCAGTAATCACATGACGAAAGATGAAAGTATTTTCTCTAGTCTTGATAAAATAAATTAAAAATAAAAATTGACAATGAAAATTTCATAGAGGCAATAGGCAAAGGTACTATTACCGTTGATACAAAAAGGGCAAGAGACACATCAGTAAAAATCTCTTGGTCCCTACAATAGATCAAAATCTACCAAGTGTATGTCAAATGATAGAGAAAGAATATACTTCACATTTTGAAGGAGATTCTTTCACGATCTATGACAAGAAAGAAAAATCCCTTGTAATTGCAAAAGTCAGAAAGCTGAGAATAGATGCTTCCCAATCCAATGGAGATATGCAAACAATGCAGCAATGATTGTACAAATGGACGAGTCGTGGCTGTAGAACATGAGATTTGGACACTTGCACTTCCAAGGGGTGAAGATCCTTCAACAAAAGTGCACGATGAGAGATTTACCAATTATAAAGGAGATTAAAGAAGTTTGCAAAGGATGTTTGCTCGAGAAACAACACCATCAACCATTTCAGTCCGAAAAATCTTGGAGTGCTAAAGAGCAGTTGGAGCTGATACATACAAATGTTTGTGGTCCAATGCGTACTCCATCACATGAGTGAAACATGTACTTCATTCTCTTTATAGATGATTACGCTAGAATAACATGAGTATATTTTTTGCATGAGAAATACCAAGTTTTTGAGATTTTCAAAAAGTTCAAAAGTTATGCTGAAAAGCAAAGTAGTCACAATATGAAGACAATCAGAAGCGATACAGGTAAAGAATACCCATCAAACGAATTCAACAAGTTTTGAGAAGATGAAGGAATTGATCATCAACTTACCGTTGGATGCGTACCTAAACAAAACGGTGTGTCAAAAAGAAAGAATAGAACAGTTTTGGAGACAACTAAAGCTATGACAATGGAAACCTTCTAGGAAGAAGCTGCTAGCACTGCAGTCTATTTATTAAATCGATGTCCGATCAAAGCAATACAAGACAAAACACCAGTTGAAGCATGGAGTGGATGAAAAGCATCAGCAAAGCATCTTAGAGTTTTCGACTGCATTTTCCACAAGAGAAAAGAGATAAGCTCGACGAAAAGACAGACAAATGAGTCTTCCTACGTTATAACACTCAATCTAAAGGCTATTAAGTCTATAACTTGAGAACAAATAAGCTAATTATAGGTCTGGACGTTAAGTCTGATGAAGATGTCGCCTATAATTGGGAGACTGGTCAAATAGAAAGAAAAGCTACCAGCATCCTAACACAACCACAAAAATAGGAGGGTGACGTTGAGGAGAACAATCAACCAGAGTTCCCACATGCAACGATAGAAGAACCAATTGACTCATCAGAATCATCACAAAGAAAAATACGAATATTATTAGAAATATACCAAAACTGCAACTTAATGATCATTGAACCTAAAAGCTATAAAATAGCTTCAAAACAACCAGAATGGAGAAAAGATATGGACAAAAAGATAAAAACGATCAAGAAAAATAACACTTGGGAGCTTGTAGGTCTTCCTCAAGATAAAGAAGTCATAGGAGTTAAGTGGGTCTACAAGACAAAACTTAATGTTGATGGCTCAATCCAAAAACATAAAGCAAGACTAGTCGTCAAAGGATACTCAAAGTAGTTTGACATCAAATACACTGAGACATTTGAACCAGTTGCACTTCTTGACACTATAAGGGCGCTGATTGCACTAACCGCACAGAAGAAATGGAAGATTTACTAGCTAGATGTCAAATCAACATTTCTTAATGGCTATCTTGAAGAAGAAGTTTATGTTGAGCAACCTTAAGGGAGTGTGCTACAAAGTAAAGAAGATAAATTTCTCAAACTAAAGAAGGTGCTATACGAATTAAAGTAAGCTCCACGAGTGTGGTATAACAGAATAGACAACTACTTCATTGAGCAATGATTCAGGATGAGCCAAAGTGAACCAACTCTATACATCAAAAATCAAGATATAAACAATACACTTATGATTTCTTTATATGTTGATGATCTCATCTATATAGGGAACAATGAAAGAATAATCTAGGAATTCAAGAAAGACATGATGAAAACATTCGAGATGACTGATCTGGGATTGATGCACTACGTTCCTGGAATAGAGATAACTCAATCTAAAGATGGGATCTTCATTACCTCGAAGAAGTATACCACTAGTCTATTAAAGAAGTTCAAGATTGAAGGTTGCAAGACAGTAGCAATACCCCTGGATAGCAATAAATCACTCGAAAAGGAAGACGGTACTCCAAAACAGACAATTTACAATTTCGAAGCCTAATGGAAAGTTTACTCTATCTCACTGCTACAAGGCCAGACATTATGTATACAACTAGACTACTTTCAAAATTATGCTGCAAAGCAAATAATAAGATACCTCCAAAGAACAAAAGACTATGGAATATGGTATCAATCTATGTGGTATCAATCTATGCCTGACTCAAGACTACATGGATAAACTAACAGTGATTGACAAGATCAGGAGATGATATGAAAAGCAAATCATGCTATGCATTCACACTTGGTTTAGGAATATTTTCTTGCGCATCAAAGAAACAGGCAACGGTTGCGCAATCATCAGCTGAAGTAGAGTATATTGTAGTAGCGACAGCAACGAGCCAAACTATATGGCTAAAGCGCATACTTGAAGATATGGGAGAGCCACAAGATGAAGCTACAGAGATTTACTACGACAGCAAGTCTGCAATAGCAATGGCCAAGAATCCCGTATTTCACAGCAAAACCAAACACGTTGGTATCAAGTGTCACTTTATCAGAGAAGCTGAAACAAACAAAGAGATAGAGCTCAAACAACAATTAGCAGATATATTTATGAAGACGTTACCACGAGCAAAGTCTGAGTTACTACGAGAAACGATTAGAGTTACCGAAATATGCACCAAGGAGGAGTATTAACATTGTTACATATTTCTAGAATTTTTTAGACTAACTTGGGAAACAAGAAAAGTTTAGGGATTAAAAAATTATTTAGAATTCACTAGAGATTCTAGGAAAGCAAGCAAAATTAAAATATAAATTAATGAAAATATCAGAAAAAAATTCTAAAATTCCTTAAAGACCAAGTAAATTAAGATACTGAAAAAATAAGAATTTTCTAGAGACAAACCCCAACTTTTGTATGCTGTAAATAGGGGTTGCTACTTCAATTGTTGAGTGGAGAAGTTTAAAAGCATTATCATTATAAAAGTCTCCTGCTATTGTAAAATTCTATTTTTCAATAAATTAAATTTTCCTCCTTCAATTATCTTGTCCAATTTAAAATTAATCCCTACCATTTTTATCCTCAAAATATACTTCCCATAAACTACCAAACATTTCCAATCTAATTTACTTATTTCTCCTACCAACTATAAAATATCTTCACCTATTTATTTGTCATTTTTGTTTGAGTCTTTTTGTTTTTCGTTCTTCGCGTCCTTCATTCTTTTTTTTTTTTTTGAGTCTCCAATCCATAAAATACCAAAAAAAATTCAAAACTTGTTTTTATGCATTACTAGCATCCAAATCACTTTCTGTTTCTATTGCTGGTATCTAGTTGAGTTTTCGAGCAAAAAAAACAACGAAAATTCTGAAAATTGTCAGCAGCGTCCAATTTCATTTTGTCTGAGTACAAAAAATTAAATTCAAAAGTGTCCAATTCAAATTCAAGAACCACCTTCTTGAATATTCTCTTAGTGTTTTATTCAAAGTTACAATTCCTACTTCTTGAGTCAAATAACATCATATTTTTCTTACTCAAATCTTTGTTTGAAACTCTACAATAATTAATATCGATTGAGCTCAAGTTTGTTCTTTGAAGTATTTGCAAGAAAGTATTGAGTGGAAAAAGACAGAGTGGTGAGAGTAATAGTGGGGAAAATCTAATTTGAGTGATACACGAGCGTATACATGTGAGACAAATAATAAATTAGATTTAGGATGTCAGATAGAGACGATTCTGCTTCAAGAAGGAATAACAACCAAGTCAATATGTCGGATGAGCTGATACGATGGTTTGAAAGGTTGTTTAAAGATGTGAGAGACAGATTGGACAAGCAAGACATGTTGCTTGCTAATTTACTTAAGAAATTCCTAACACAAGGAAGCAAGAAAGGCGGGATCATAGAGGGGATTATGCTGGTGAATGGGAAGTGGATAGTGATATTAATGAGGATGCATTAGTGGATATCGAGTTAGGAAGAATGAGGGATAGAGGAGTTAGACATGAAAGGAGAGGTAGAGATCTTGTTGGAGATGGTGTTGATAGAAGTACGGACAATATCAATATGAAAATTCCATCATTCAAAGGAAGGAGTGATCCAGAGGCATACTTGGAGTGGGAAAAGAAAATAGAGTTGATATTTGATAGCCACAATTATTCGGAGGAAAAGAAGGTAAAGATTTTGGTACTTGAATTTAAAAATTATGCTATCATTTGGTGGGATTAAGTAGTAACATCTAGGAGGAGAAACCATGAGAGACCTATTAATACATGGAAAGAATTGAAGGCTATCATGAGGAAGAGGTCCGTGCCTAATCATTATTATCGAGAGTTTCATAAAAATGCAAAGCCTCTACCAAGGTTTCAGGAGTGTTGAGGATTATCACAAGAAGATGAAAATTGTGATGATCAGAGCAAATGTTGAGGATGATAGGGAGGTCACCATGGCCCCAATTTTTGAATGGTTTGAATAGAGATATAGTTAATGTGGTAGAGTTGCAATATTATGTAAAGTTGGAAGATATACTACATATAGCTATGAAGGTAGAAAGGCAATTGAAGAGGAAATGGACAGCTAGATATTCATCGGGTTCTTCAGGTTCTAACTCTTCTTGGAAATCGAAGTGGGATAACAATAAAGGTGATGGAGTTGTTTCAAAAGGTAGGACTAAACTACTGAAGGAAAGAGAGGAAGTTGCTAGTAAAGCTATACCCAAGGTGGATTCCTAACCCTCTAGGAATTGGAATATCAAATGCTTCAGGTGCTTGGGGTCGAGATACAGTATTTCTTAATGCCCAAACAAAAGGGCGATGATCTTGTACAACTATTGAGAAGTGGTGAGTGATAGTAATGGTGAATATAATGACATGCCAAAATTGGAAGATGCTACCAATTATAAGGAAGTGGAGTATGCAGTGGAAGAGCTATTGGTTACACGATTAGCTCTTATTGCTCAAATCAAAGTAGACAACTTGGAGCGACAAATGGAGAACATATTTAATACGAGATGACATGTCAACAACAAGGTATATAGTATGATTATTGATGGGGTAGTTATACCAATGTCGCTAGCACAACACTTGTTGAAAAATTGGGATTAACTATGTTAAAACATTCTAAACCTTACAAATTGCAATGGTTAAAGGAACGTGGAAAGTTTAAGGTGAATAGGAGAGTGTCGTTGAGTTTCTCAATTGGATGATATCACGATGAGGTGATGTGTGATGTAGTTCCTATGGATGCTGAGCAAATTTTGTTGGGGAGGCCATGACAATATGATAGAAGGTGATTCATGACGGGTATAAAGACAAGTACAACTTTACTAAAGATGGGAAATCTATCACTCTTGCATCATTGGCACCACAATAAGTATATAAAGATCAAATCAAGTTGAAAAGTGAAGAAGGAAAAAGATTGAGAGAAAAATGGAGTAAGATTGACCTTTCAAAACAAGAGAGCAAGAGAGAAAATAGTGAGGTAGCTAAAAGTGAAAAAAAAAATAGTAGAGCCACAAGAGAGGAAAGAAAAAGAGTCTTGTGAGATGAGAAAAAAGTCAAAAGTGAATTTCTTTGCAAAAGGGAGTGGGTTGAAGATGGTAGTAGTTGAGAACCGACCTATGATCTTGTTATACACCACTCCCTAGTTTGGCTACTTCTTTGTTGTAGGAATTCGAAGATGTGTTCCCGGAGGACATGCCTAGTGGGCTACCACCCATTCGAAGCATTAAACATCAAATTGACTTCATACCTGGAGCTGTCATTTCAAATAGGACAGCTTATCAGAGTAATCCCGATGAGACTAAGGAACTTCAAAGGCAAGTGGAAAATTTGATGAGCAAAGGGTATGTGAGGGAGATTATGAGTCCATGTGTCGTGTCAGTGCTACTTCTGCCGAAGAAAGATAGAACCTAGAGGATGTGTGTTCACTACAGGGCTATCAACAATATAGCAGTAAAGTATCGTCATCCTATTCCTAGGTTAGATTATATGTTAGATGAATTACATGAATCAAGCATATTTAGTAAAATTGACCTTAAAAGTGGTTATTATCAGATTAAGATAGGAGATGAATGGAAAACCGCTTATAAAACTAAATATGAGTTGTATGAGTGGTTAGTCATTCCATTTGGACTTATTAATGCACCTAGCACATTTATAAGATTAATAAATCACATTTTACATCATAGGTAAATTCGTAGTACTTTACTTTGATGACATCTGGTATATAATAAGTATCTAAATGAACATATATGGCATTTGAGATGTGTGCTTGTGGTCTTAAGACAAGAAAAACTTTATGCTAACTTTCAAAAGTGCAGATTTTGCATAGAAAAAGTTATTTTTCTTGGTTATGTCGTTAGTGCTAAGGGTATTGAAGTGGATGATGACAAAATCAAAGCCATCAAGGAGTGGCCAACACCTAAAAGCATAATTGAGGTAAGGAGCTTTCATGGGTTAGTTAACCTTTATAGGCATTTTGTTAAAGACTTTAGCACACTTGCCACACCACTCACGGAGATTATAAAGAAGTGTAGGATTTCATTAGGGAGTTGAACAAGAACATGCTTGTAATACTATTAAAGATAGGTTATGTACCGCACCGATTTTATCATTACCTAAATTTAACAATACTTTTGAGATTGAATGTGAATGCCTCAGGAATAGGTATTGGAGTTGTCTTAATGCAGGACCAAATGCCAATCACTTACTTTAGTAAAAAGCTAAGTGAAGCAGCTCTCAACTATCCTACATATGACAGGAATTGTATGCACTTGTTCGAGGCTTGGAGACATGGCAACATATCTATAGCCAAAGGATTTCGTGATTCACACCGACCATAAGTCCTTGAAGTATTTAAGGGGTCAAAGCAAGCTAAACAAGAGATATACAAGGTGGATAGAGTTTATCGAAACATTTCTTTATGTTGTTCGGTACAAACAAGGTAAAGAAAATGTAGTAGCAGATGCTTTATCAAAAAGGTACGTGCTTCTAACTTCTTTAGATGCCAAATTGCTAGGATTTGAATATGTTAAGGACATGTATGCTAATGACTTAGATTTCTCTAATATATACAAATCATATGATAATGGTGCTATGGATAGATCTTTTTTTTGGCGTGAAGGGTATTTATTTCTGGAAAATAAGTTATATGTTCCTAAATATTCAATAAGAGAATTATTAGTATGTGAAGTACATGATGGAGGTCTAATGGGTCATTTTGGGGTTAAGAAGATCTTAGAGATGTTAGGTGAACATTTTTATTGGTCTAAGATGAAAGTTGATGTTGATCGGGTTTGTAGTAGATGCATCACTTGTAAAAAGACTAAATCTAAGGTTCTACCTCAGGGCTTATGTATGACATTACTTGTTCCTAGTGAACCTTGGGTTGATTTGTCTATGGATTTTGTGTTGGGTTTACCTAGAACTAAGAAAGGGAGATATTCTATATTTGTGGTGGTAGATACATTTAGTAAGATGGCTCATTTTATTCCATGACATAAAACTGATGATGCCACTAATATTGTGGATTTATTCTTTAAGGAAGTAGTGCGCTTGCATGAGATTCTTAGAAGCATTGTATCAGATAGGGATGTCAAATTCCTTAGTCGCTTCTGTAGGATTTTGTGGAATAAGTTAAGAACCAAGCTATTGTTTTCTATTACTTGTTACCCACAAAAGGATGGACAAACTGAGGTGGTTAATAGGACTATTATACAATTGTTACACACTATAGTTAATAAGAATTTAAAGAGTTGGGAAGAGTATTTACCATTCATAGAATTTGCATACAATAGGGCCACACATTCTACTACTTATTACTCACCTTTTGAGATTGTATATGGTTTTAATCCACTAACACCTTTGAAGTTAATTCATTAACCTTTGAATGAAAGGGGTAGCTTAGATGGAAAAAAGAAGGTCGACATGGTGAAATCAATCCATGAATAGGTAAGGTTGCAAATTGAGAAGAAAAATGAGCATTATGCTTCTCAAGAAAATAGAGAATGAAAGCACATTACATTTGAACCAGGAGATTGAGTTTAGGTACATTTGAGAAAATAGCGCTTTTCAGAACAAAAAAAAAGTAGAAGTTGCAACCACAGGGAGATGGTCCATTCCAAGTACTTGAAAAGATAAATGATAATGCAATGTTTTGGCTACTTTTAACATATCTGATCTCTCTCTTTCATGCAGGTATAGATTCGAGGTCGAATCCTTTTGAAGAGGGAGATGATGATGTGATCCTGAATATGAGAGCAAGTTTGGGCAAGGATCCACTTGTCGTTGAGGAAGGACCAATGATGAGGTATCGGGCAAAGAAGGTTAATGAGGCTATGGGATTGCTTGCTCAAATTACAGTGGACGAAACATTGATCACAACAAGTAAATGTACAAGTTTCATGTTGGGCATGGAAGTTGAAATGAAGTAGTGCAACTTGATTCAAGTAATGGACGGAGAAACTGGAGGGGGCCACATAGTTGGCCAGGGCATGTAGTCGCATGCCCCTTTACAAAAGCCAAGGAGAAGAATTTTATTTGGTTTATGCGACCGCATAGACTTATATTATGTGGTCGCATAGTTGATTTCCAGCCGCGAATTTTTCAAATTTCGCGTAATCTTATATTTTAGTTAAAACTCTTTTTTATGATATCTTTTGCTATTTTTTATGGCTTAATTCTATTTTCTAGCTAGATTTTATGGGTTCCCAATAAATATGATTCATTCTATTCATTATAAAAAACACAATTATTGAGAGATTATTGCAAGACATTATTGCTTTCTTCTTGTTCTTCATCCAATGAATTTTAAACTTATCAATATTATTTTCTTGTGGCGGTCAAACAAATTGAGTGAGATTCTTGAGTCTTGTAATCACGGGGTTAACGTATTGTTGACAATTGTGTTGATTCATTGGTTCAATATTTTTGAATCAAGCTTAAACGTCGATCTCTTGCATCAAAATCTTTATACAAATATACACTATATGCATTATCATTGAAGTTTATTTGGTAGGAATTTCTCCTCTACCCAATTTCAGCTTTTATCATTTGTGTTCTACTTTCTTTTGAAAAAATCTCTTCTTTTATGCATCTTGCATTAGGTTGAGTTGTGCATATTTATCATTAAAATGGATTAAGTTCAACCTGCTAGCATGTAAATGACCAATTTACGATATTTTTACCACAAATTTTCTTTCGTCGGATATCCAACAATTGCCAAACGTCATTTCTTTATACTTCACTATTACTTACTAATTTAAAAAAAAAAAAATTTACTTCACTACCAGCTGCTAATTTCACCAAAAGGATAACTGTTCCTTACCCAAAAAAATCATACAATCACTCTTGACAACCCACTTCTCACAATCATTCTCTAAAAACCTTTGCTTTCAATACTAAACAAAATTTTTTGCCTGCCATTAAAAAGTTTCCAGCCAGCATTGAAATTTGACTACACTCATTCTTAATTTTCATCATTTCCATCCACTACCATATCTCATCTCCCAACATATAAAACACCACTGAAAACCTCTACCCAGTTTATCTTCTCCACCTTCATTTGTGCCATTTTAACATTAACCTAGTAATTTTCTTTCTTTTAACGAACAACATACATTAACTGCAAATATTTTCAAAGAAATCATCACATGGATCTTTCAATAGTTATTTGAGAATTTCATTATGTATTTTGACTCTATTTTGCATGCTTATGTTCACAATCCACCATACCTGACTCCAACAACTCCATTTGCCATACTAGCTTTTTTATGTTTTTTTTTATTGTACATATAAACATGTTAAAATCCATGTATCCAAATATGACATGGAATAACTGGTTTGCATTAATTTGGTTTAGAAATTGAAGTAGTTTGGTTTGATTTGAAACATTTCAAGTCGCTTTAAGTAATTTGGTTTGCAAATTTGTCATAAACCATTCAAATCGAACCTTGTTCACCCATAGTAAATATGTACATCTTAACCTCGTTGTCCTATAAAGACTAATAGAATTATCGAAATGACGAAATTTAGGAAAATTAACAATGAGAAAAAGGTTGGATAACCATATTTCAATATACAAATAAATTGGATTTTTTTGTACACACTTCTAGACGACCTTTTCATTCACTCGAATTCCTTTCGTTTCATCAATTTTGTTCAGATCCTCAATTTCTTCTGAATGGGGAAACTAAAATGTGTTGGTGAAAATTAAGAAGTAAATCATAACCAAATCGAAGGCCCGTGTTTACACGATTTTCTTAAATCGAATTTGCCGCCTCACTGAGGTGCACGAGGTTTTGATTGGTGTTTGATTCCCAAGATACAATTGATTGTCAGTTCATTCTGTACTACGTTAATCGTCTACGAACTAGCTATGTCTATCTCTCAATGAATTTTAGCAAAACGAAGACAAAAATTAAAAACCACAGGCTGTCGGAAATGGAGGAAAAAAAAAAGGAAGCTGTTTTTTTTTTTTTGTTTGTTGTTTGAATCACTTGTGTTTGTTCCAACCAAGAGATCCTCTATTTATACCCATAGATGATGAAGAGCGATCATTAATACATTGAAGGCTGGCTAATTTCTGAAACTGAAGAGAGGAAATGCTTGGAATGGCTGAAACGTTTTTCTGAAACTGAAGAGAAGAAATGCCTGAAATGTTTTTCATTCAATATTTTCTAACAATCCCCCACATGAATGAAAATTTGGAAAACAAAGACTAAAGATAGAAAGAGAGTAAAATGAATCAATCCTGCATAGGATAGGTAGCATTTAGCTTTGAACCTCCATTGTGAAAATCTATCGAATATTACTAGCAAACCAGTGGATCGACGCCTTGAACTGTTTCACCATGTGTGTAAACCAAGACAATAAACCTCACACAGGACCATTCTAGACACAGCTTAGTTCTCAATGTTGTGTTCGTTTTGGCCATGAACACGTCGCCTGGTTCTGCAAGTGTTTGTTCAAGGATGTAGCCTTCCCAATCCTTATAGAAGTGGCCCCACTTCACACTCACATAGGTGACCTCTTAACTCAGCGTTTCAAAACAATGCTTTAAGGGTCATTAAAAGCGTAGCTTAACCTGCATCTTCCAATTATTGTGAGCACCATAGGAATGAGTAGGAGGAGAACCTTCTCGGCGATTTACATAAATATGCATGGTTTAGTTGTCCCTTTGAACCTAGATCCTGGGATCTCCATTCAGCTAGGTTGGGTTTCCACCATGATACCTTTCAACGTCATAGGCTGCAAGCCCATTCCCCTCGATGCTTTTTCAACTAGCTCTCGAGTTAACCCTTTTGTTAACGGATCTGCAATATTATCCTTTGACTTCACGTAGTCCAGAGTGATAATACCTTGTGAGAGTAGTTGTCGAATGGTATTATGTCGTCTTCGAATATGTCGAGACTTACCATTATACATATTACTCTGTGCCCTGCCAATTGCTGATTGATTATCGCAATAAACACAAATTGCAGGCACAGGCTTTGACCATCTTGGAATATCCTCAACAAACTGACGAAGCCACTCTGCTTCTTCAGTTGCTTTGTCCAAAGCGATGAATTCTGATTCCATTGTAGATCTTGCGATGCAAGTTTGTTTGGATGATTTCCAAGAGACAGCTGCACCACCAAGAGTGAAGACATATCCACTAGTAGATTTCGAATCTGACATATCTGATATCCAATTTGCATCAGCATACCCTTCGATTACTGCAGGGTATCTAGAATAATGCAGCCCAAAATCACGAGTGTACCTCAAGTAATGTAACACCCTGAAAATGGCTCTCCAGTGGATAGCACCTGGGTTACTCGTGTAGCGACTTAATCTGCTAACTGAGTATGCTATATCCGGTCTCGTACAAGTCATTAAATACATTAAACTCCCAATTATCCGAGAATATTCTAACTGTGACACACCATCACCAGTGTTCTTGGATAAGTGGAGACTCAAATCCACTGGAGTCCTGGCCACAGTGGTATCAGACTTGTTGAACTTGTCTAGTATCTTATCAATGTAATGAGATTGAGATAACACAAGTCCATTCGGTGTTCGAGTAATTTTTACTCCCAAAATGACATCCGCGAGACCCATGTCTTTCATGTCAAACTTTGAGTTTAACATATTCTTAGTGGCTTTGATAATCTTATCAGAGCTGCCGACAATGAGCATGTCATCGACGTACAAACATAATATGACATATCCATCATTAGCGTCCTTGACATATACACACTTGTCGCACTCGTTGATTCGAAAACCACTAGAAAGCATAGCATTATCAAATTTCTCATGCCATTGCTTCGGTGCTTGCTTTAAACCATAAAGCGATTTAACCAGTTTACAGACTTTCCTTTCTTGACCTGGAGCCGAAAACCCCTCTGGTTGCTCCATGTAGATTTCTTCATTCAAATCTCCATTTAGGAAAGCTGTTTTTACATCCATCTGATGTATTTCCAGATTTCGTAAGGCCGCAATAGCAATTATCATCCTGATAGAAGTTATTCTCGACACAGGAGAATAAGTATCAAAGTAATCTAAGCCTTCCTTTTGCTTATAACCTTTGATTACTAGCCGAGCTTTATATTTATCAATAGAGCCATCCGCTTTCATCTTCTTCTTGAAGATCCACTTGTAGCCCAAAGGCTTACAACCCGGTGGAAGATCTACTAATTCCCAGGTATGATTCTGTAGGATAGAATCGATTTCACTCTTGATGGCTTCTTTCCACAGATGACCATCTGGAGAAGATATAGCTTCTTTATAACTTTGAGGATCATTCTCCATCAAATATGTGAGGAAATCAGGGCCAAACGTCTTAGAAGTTTTGGTCCTTTTGCTCCGTCTAGGCTCATCCTCACCTTCTTCAACTGGATCTTTACTACTGCCAGAAGTAGAAGATTCCATAGTCCGTTTAATAGGAGTTAACTGTTTAGGAGATTTACAAGGAAATATATTCTCAAAGAATTGTGCATTCCTAGACTCCATAATCGTGTTCGGATGAATATCAGGTACATTCGAATAATGCACAAGGAACCTATATGCACTACTATTTTGTGCATAACCAATGAACACACAGTCAACTGTCTTAGGTCCAATCTTGACCTTCTTAGGAGGAGGCACCACAACTTTGGCAAGACACCCCCACATTCGTAAGTATTTATATGAAGGTGTTCGACTTGTCCAAAGTTCATACGGAGTCTTATCCATATTCTTTCTTAACACTTTATTCAAAATGTAATTCGCAGAAAGAATAGCTTCTCCCCACATGTTCTGTGGTAATCCAGAACTAATCAACATAGCATTCATCATTTCTTTTAACGTTCGATTCTTACGCTCAGCAATTCCGTTCTGCTGAGGTGAATAAGGTGCAGTAGTTTGGTGAATTATTCCATGTTTAGCACAAAACTCACCAAATGGTGATTCATATTCACCACCACGATCAGTTCGTAGCACCTTTATTTTCTTGCTAAGTTGATTTTCAACTTCATTCTTATAAAGAATGAATTTATCGATAGCTTCGTCTTTGCTTTTAAGCAAGTATACATAACAATATCTCGTGCTATCGTCGACAAAAGTAATAAAGTACTTATTGCCGCCTCTTGTTTGGACAAATTTCAAGTCACACACATCACTGTGGACTAGTCCCAATGGCTCGGTACTTCTTTCAATACTATGAAACGAAGACCTAGTAAGCTTAGCCTCAACGCAGGTTTCACATTTATGATTTGAATCAATTTGAAACCTAGGCAAGTAGTTTAGTTTGCTTAGTCTACGTAATGCATTGTAATTTACGTGACCTAATCTACCATGCCACAAATTAGGAGACTCAAGCAAGTAAACAGAAGGAGTTTTCTCATTATTCATAATAGTTGGGGTTACAGCAATTACATTCAATTTAAACAGGCCATCAGTCATATAGCCTTTCCCAACATAAACTCCTATTTTGGTAATCACCAGCTTATCCGCCTCAAAGACCATGCGGAAACCATTCTTGCTCAAAAGAGACCCAGATACCAGATTCTTGCGAATCTCTGGCACGTACAGCACATTAGTCAGAGTAAGCTCTCTGCCAGAGGTCATCTTCAAGATCACCTTGCCTTTACCAAGCACTTCAGAAGTTGCAGAGTTTCCCATAAACAACTTTTCACCATTTGTAACTGGTGCAAAAGTAGTGAACATGCTCCTGTTGGAGCAAACATGGCAAGTGGCCCCAGTGTCTAGCCACCACTCCTTAGGGTTAGACCCCACCAGGTTAACCTCACTAATCACCGCCGTGAGGTTTAGGTCCGACATGTCATCCGAGAGATGATCTCTCTCATTGCCAACCATATTAGCCTGAGGGCGTTGCTTGTTATCCCTCCGAGGTTGACGGCAGTCTGCTGATCGATGCCCAACTTTGTCACAATTGAAGCACTTTCCATTGAACTGGAACTTAGGCTTCTTTCCTACCCCACCGGTAGGCTTCAACTGAGACCCTTTCATGGTCTGCTTTTTGTCTTTCCAATTTCCGTTACCCTGTTTGGCTTTAAAGGATTGACCTTTTTTAGTACCAGAACTTTGACCGTGTTCCAATACATTAGCCTTCTCAGAGTAAGAATTCCCTGACTTACGTTCAGCTTTTTTGTTATCTTCCTCAATGCGCAGCTTGATAATTAAATCCTCGAAAGACATCTCTTTCCTCTTATGCTGCAAATAGCTTTTGAAAGCCTTCCACTGAGGAGGTAGCTTGTGAATTGCAGTAGCCACCTGTAGAGATTCTGACATAGTCAGACCTTCAGCATGCATTTCTTGCAAAAGCACTTGATACTCTTGCACTTGGCTCACCACTGAACGTGAATCAACCATTTCGAAGTCCATGCACCGACTGGCCAAGAATTTCTTAGACCCAGCATCCTCGGACTTGTACTTCTTTTCTAAGGACTCCCAAAGCTCCTTAGCAGATTTCTTTACCACATACACGTGATACAGAGAATTCTGTAGGCCATCCAAGACATAGTTGCGACACAAAAAATCAGCACTTTTCCATGCATCCCAAGCCGCACGCCTATGCATATCAGTGTCGTTTTCAGCCACGACAGGGGCATCCTCGGTGAGGAAACGTGCAAGGCCCAAAGTAGTAAGATAGAAAATCATCTTATTCTGCCATGTCTTAAAATCAGTACCGGCAAATTTATCCGGTCGAATTGCATGATTCACCGGAAATGGAGCCGGAAACGATGGCAAAGGTACCGAGGCCGCAGCCCTGGGTACTGGCAAAGGTATTGTGCCAAATTGGATTGCCGAGGCCGCAGCCATAGGCAAAGTGGGGTTCACTCCAACACGAGGAATTTCGCCACCAATAGTCCCATCAACGGGAGGAATACCAGTCGAGGTCCCCACAGGGTTGACCGTGGTCATTGCGGGATTTGGTACACCGGTACCAATAGTGTTGTTGCCGTTGTTCACATCGTCATTTCCATGTGACGCCATTGAACCGAGGTGCACGAGATTTTGATTGGTGTTCGATTCCCAGGATACAATTGATTATCGGTTCACACTGCACTACGTTAACCGCCTACGAACTAACCGTGTCTATCTCTCAAAGAATTTTAGCAAAGGAAGACAAAAATTAAAAACCTCAGGCTGTCGAAAATGGAGGAAAAAAACAAGCTGTTTTTTTTTTCTTTGTTGTGTTTGTTGTTTGAATCACTTGTGTTTGTTCCAACTAAGAGATCCTCTATTTGTACCCATAGATGAGAAAGAGTGATCATTAATACATTGATACATTGAAGACTGGCTAATTTCTGAAACTGAACGGCTGAAACGTTTTTCTGAAACTGAAGAGAGGAAATGCCTGAAACGTTTTTCATTCAATATTTTCCAACAAAATGGAGTGTGAGAATAAAATACGATTATAAATTTGAGACTAATTTTTCATCCAATATTTAGACATTAAAAGTCAAATACTTAGGAATAATTTGCTGCGTATGAACACCTGCTATAGTTTGGTCCAAGTTCATATGATAATTTGACGTAGTATACGAAAGTTTAAATTTTAGAAAGGGAAAATTGCAGCAGTGGTCCCTAAATTTTGAGTTTTTAGCCAATTTTACCTTAATATTCAGTTTGTGCTAGGGAAAATCCCAAATCTTTGAGAAATTAGTAGCTGGGGGTCCAAATAGATAAAAACACATCCTTTTGACTGTTAGTTGATCAAGAAAAGTGAACTTTGATCTATTTTAACCAAATTGAAAGGGGTAAAATTGTGACTTTACATTTTATATAGAAAATAATTTAAAAAAATGCAAATAAAACTCATCTTCTTCCACCCACACCCTAATTGAAATAAGAAAAATCACTGATCCCTCCTGTCATCGGCCACCACTGCCCATCTCAAACAATATCACAATATCACAAATAATATCACCTAAAAATTATAGAATGAAATCAAATCTGAATCAACCTGAATAAATCAAACGAAAAAGAGAAACTTAGTCCATGTTTGACAACCATTATTTGTGAAAAACAATATTTTGAATAGTAATTTTTTAGAGAATGTATTACTTTAATATAAAAGAGGCTAAAACTTTGAGCGCCACATGTCGCGATTTCCCATCGTCGTAATTCAAGAAAAAATGTTGAACTATGGTTGATTTCATCCTCAATGTTTTGATTATAATAAATAAGATTAATATTGTTTCTAACAATTGATTTTGAGTGATGATAGTTCAATGTTAAAATCTATCAAGTATTGCCAAAATCAACACATCATAAATCGGACTCGAAATAAATAGCAAAGTGAAAGTTAAGCATTCAAGTCAAATCATTCGAGACGAGAGCTTAAAAGATCAAAATCAA
>CAIGRF010083760.1:5663-21803 GCA_903798235.1 Fraxinus ornus
AAGGATATTGGAATGGGGTTGAGATTGAGATTGAAAAGAAATATAAACAATCACGAATTTACGCTTCACAATTAATGTAAAATTATTTTTGATATTTAAAATTTATTGACCATATATTTATCATTGCTGCACTTCAATATTTCCAAAAAAAAAATCATATCGCTTAAAACGTATATTTGTAACCTAAAATATTGAATCAAATGTAAAAGAAAAAAAAAAAAAAAGGCTCCGACAGCTTAGCTTAGCCGAGCCGAGAAGCCATTCAACTCGATTCATGGCTTGTGAACAGTAACTGCAATCTGACTCTTTTATATATATATATTAGATTAGATATATAATGCTGCATATAATTTCTTGTTTATCAAAAATAGTATTTTAGTTAAGAATAGATATAGTTTAGATCGATTACTTTGATGACTATTTTTCCATCTAAATTTGAAATAGAAAAAAAAAAAGTTATTTATAGAAAAAAACAGTACTAAATTTTACATAAAAGTACAAAAAAAAGTAATTTATTGAAGTGGCTTACTCACGAGGATAATATTATGGGTACGTAGCTATCTCATAAAGATGTCCATTACGGACGCTACTACATAGCATTATCCTATTCACAATTGTCAGCGTCGCTTGGAATTTGCAGGCAACTTGACGCGTTCAAAAAGAAGCCTCCATTGGTCAAAATACAGGAAATTTTACCTGTCAAATAAATGTGACCAGATTCTGAAATTTCCAATGTGAAAAGTCAATTCCTTCGATCTCCCTTCTCCATATTTAACCTTTTCTCAAAATCTAAGGAAGAACTGAACAGATTTAAGGGAAAATAATGTGTGGGATATTCGCATATTTGAATTTTAATGTTAGTAGAGAGAGGCGCTATATTTTAGAAGTTCTATTTAATGGCCTTAGGCGTTTGGAGTACAGAGGCTATGATTCTGCAGGGATTTCTATCGATTCTTGTAATTGCTCGGGTTCGGATGTGAATCGTCAAATTGTCACGCCTCCTCTTGTATTTCGTCAAGAGGGGAACATCGAGTCCCTTGTCAAATCTGTCTACCATGGTAAACTAAGATTACAATTGCAATTTTTCTATTTTTTTAATTCTTTGTTTACTTTCATTTCCTTTATGCATTGATCTGTTACTTCTTTTTCTTGTTCTTTGTATTCTTTTCTCTTTTCTGGATTTGCCTTTTTGGTAACATGATGATTGGGTGTAGACATTTGTTTGGGATTTCTGGAATTTGGAGAATTAGAAAAATGTGGTGTTTAATTCTGGGTTTCTTGATTTTAACTTTTTTTGTCAGCAGTCAATGAGAGGTCTCTTTCTTTTTATATTTTTTATGGGCGTAAAATTGTTGATGTTATTGCTGCTTATTTATATTTTGCCATATTTGAACCGCACAAGATTAGGCTCTGTGTCTGTGTTATGAAAAGCTATTATCTTTTCGGTGCAGTGAAGGCGCAGCACATATTTGAACTGTGCCAAAATGCATTCAGATGGAATTTTAATTATGTGTATCAGTTGTTACTTGTTTATGAAATATAAGAAAGAAGAGAGAGTAGACCAGGAAATTATTTATTATCGAAGTGTTCGTAATAGCAATTAGTAATTTGCTTTATTATCTTGCAGTTATGTATGATTTTCATTTTTGGCATTTAATTTCTCAATCATGTCAAGTTTCTTCTGTTTTTAAGCGTGAGGAGTTTGCATTCTAGTTCTAGGATAGCTGCTGGGTACAAGTACAACTGAAGCTGGACCTAGGAATCTAATCATTCTTTTGATCGGTCTCTACTGTGGGGTGATGATATCTTAACTAACAGAAAAAGTACTCTATACGTGGTACTGTTGTTAGAATCTTTGTTGTTATCCTCCATAAATATTACCAAAATAGGAGAAAAAATTGGATATGATTGCATGGAGGAATAAGAGTTTTGCACTTGAGAACAACAGAGCCTCAACTTTAAGTAATCTTGCGCATATACACAACCACAAGGTTAAAATCTTGAATATAAGATAGATTTTTCTTTTTCCCCTCTGTAATGTAAATTGTCTATGTGGGAATTTCGGCCGTGAATATGGTAAAAATGTAACATTATTAACTAATTGCATGCACCTGTGAGATGCATGCCATTTGTTAAGTTTGGGACACATCATATACTTCAACGGGCTTTAGATATCTAACATGATAATAAATGCATTTTGGATGGTCCTCATGGTATATTATATGCAAACAATCTGTTACATTTAACAGTCTTTGAGATCTGAGCAACACGGTTGTGGTTGGTATGATACTGACGCATGAGTGCATTAATTTGATACGAACAATTGAAGAACAAGAAGGTGGGTTCCAAGAACAGAAGAATTCAGGGCAAAGAGGAATTCAATTTTATTCATATAATCAAGGGTGTGAATTACAATGAATAAGCTGTGTATTTATAGAGCAAATAATCTAAAACTAATATAACTTCTAATTTGTTAGAAAATTATTAAATTATTAACTAATCTGATCTAATTAAAATAAACATACTTTGAATTAAGCTCTAGTTTAAAATCATATCTAAAACTCTATCTTTATTCTTATATTTATCTCTTTCTCTATCAGATACTTTCTAATATTAATTTTTCTTGTGAAAGAATTCACTTGATTATGTAACTGAGTAGCGACAATATCTGGTATATATGATCTTAATAATGAGTTCCATTTAGTTCTCTAAGTACCTTCAAGGTTCTTTGTTGATATTTTACTTAACTTTGAATTTTTCACGATTGAGTAAATTATTATGAACTCATATTTCAGAAGTTGATGCTACGGATTTAAATTTAGAAGAATTATTCTCAATTCATGCTGGAATAGCTCACACACGCTGGGCTACCCATGGGGAGCCTGCTCCAAGAAATAGTCATCCTCAAACCTCTGATGCAGGAAACGAGTTCGTGGTTGTTCATAATGGAGTTGTTACTAATTATGAGGTTGGCTGGGCTTTTCCGAATATTTCCCATTTTCTTTTAAATATAGGGTCTGATAATCTCAACGCATCAAGTTTATTTGATTGATTTGTTTCACGAATATAGTCAATAATACTAAAGTATGTGGATTACTATCTTATTTGCTCATAAATTTATTATTATGACCTTTTTTTTTTGTTTTCCAAATTCATATTCTCCTGAGTAATGTACTGTTAAGGAAATAGTTTTTTTCTTATAAAGCATATGTTCATATTAACTTTTTTAAGAGAATATTTGCGGGAATGTTGCTTTCATCTCTTTTACCATATGTAGCTCTAGCCATTGGAGAATATTACCTTAAATAATATCTTTGCTATGAAGATATATTAAATGTTGAGAATTTTCCATCTGCATTGATTACTTACTAAGCCATGTTTGGTACACATTAAAATTTTCATTTTCATTCTTCTACTCATTTTCAACTACACATTCTTCAATATAATAATATTTTCCATAATAACTTTTCTTTATTTTTCAACCACACATTCTTCATCAATGCACTATTCCAGAATACATTCTTCCAAAATAATGTGGATCAAACACACTCTAAATATGGAAATCAGAAAAAAATAAGTTTGACTTCAAATACAGTTTCCATTTTATTATTCTTATTGTATCGATCTAAACTCACGCATTACTGCAACTCTATAATGATACTTCAGGTGTTAAAAGAGACGCTAGTTCGACATGGTT
This sequence comes from Fraxinus ornus, assembly GCA_903798235.1. Lineage (NCBI taxonomy): Eukaryota > Viridiplantae > Streptophyta > Magnoliopsida > Lamiales > Oleaceae > Fraxinus > Fraxinus ornus. Next base: position 9,361 of record CAIGRF010083760.1, read on the forward strand.
ACACCTTTGAATCAGAAACAGATACAGAAGTGATACCAAAGCTTGCAAAGTTTGTTTTCGACAAAGCAAATGAAGAAGGTATCTCCTCCTCCTGACAGTAAAGTACTTATAACCTACTGTTTTCTCATCTATCCTACTCATCTCCCCTCCCTACTCCCTAGCAATTGTCATGGGTGGCATTCTATTTTCTCAGTGGTGTAATCGTGTTGCTTGGAGAACTTTGTTGTACTTTGGGTCATGTTTTTTGTGTTATGTCATTCTATTTACAATTTTTATATATACAGACATTCTAAGGAAATTCAGCAAGATGTTGAAATGCTAGGTCTGTATGTACTATGGTTGTTGTATCTTTATGGTGGCCTTGTGCTGGACCAAGTAGTCTTCACCATGAGTAAGCGAAGTGCATCTTTTTGAAAGTTGGCTGTATTTCCTACAGTTTCTCCTCATAATTCAGGCTCTCTCGAGGAAGTTAAATTGTATTTTATCAGTAGACTTTTTTTTTTTTTTTCAGCCTTGTAAACTATAAGAGAGCATTTTCACGTCATTACTTACTGCCCATATCATGCAAGCATCCCAGTTATGGCTATAATGAAAGAGGTGTCCATGCCTTTACTTCATTGTCACATTTTTTGGTTGGATTCATGAGATTCGTCCCATGAGATTTAAAGACTTTCTTCCCTCCTTTTTCTTTTAAGGTTCTACATCTTTTCCCTGTGATACAAAATTTGATATATATTAAACGGGTAACAATAGTTGAACATTTGGTGTATCTTTTCCTTGCGAAACAAAATTTGTTATATATTAAACTGGCAACAATAGTTGAACCATTGGGTGTATCTTTTCCCTGCGATACAAAATTTGTTATATAATACTGGGTAACGATTGTTAGCTGTTTGGTGTAGGTGATCAGAGCGTGACATTTAGTCAAGTTGTGCTTGAAGTAATGAGGCATCTGGAAGGAGCCTATGCTCTCATTTTTAAAAGTCGGCACTACCCCAATGAATTGATTGCTTGCAAACGTGGTAGTCCATTACTTCTTGGGGTAAAAGTAAGTTTTATGTCTTTTGAATTGTTGCAAAAGTGAATATTAATATTCATCAAATAATTCTTCTTCAGGTTTTACTGTTATAATTCTTCAGTTATGAATAAAAATTCAAATATGAAAATTTGATTATTTTCTATATTTTGATTTATGGTCCTATATTGGCCATTGCAAAATCTCATATACAAATATCAATATCCCAAGGATGGAGAGAATGATAATTCCTGTATGGATATTGAAGTCTGATTCATGTCGGGCAGCTGGTCTAGAGTTTAGGGTAGTGCTAATGTTTTATAGGCTAAGCACCAAAAAACTCTAAAATTTCTATCTAAGTTGACTAGTGCACGAGGAGGTGTGGTAGTCCATTTAATGGTCACTATTTATTATAATAATTGTGTTCTTTATTTCTTTCCTGCGTTGTGGGCTCAGATTCCTTCATTATGTGGATAACATATTTTTAAAGGACTCGTTTTGCTGCATCAAGGTTATGTTAATAATATATACACCCCATAATGGGAATGGAGGGAGTTCAGTTTTGTTTTACTTTGCCCCCCCATTTGACAACCATTATTTTAACTCTTTAATTCCCACTCATTTTCAACCACATTTTACCCAATAAAATATTTTTAACGTAAACCTAAAACTTTTCCCTACTTTTTAACCACACATTCTTCGAGAACTCACTGTTTAAAACTCTATTTTCTCAAAATAATGGTTGTCAAACAGGGGCTTTATTTCATTTCCTGCATTATGGATATGGAAAGGCCATGAATAATTGTGGGTTTCAGATTGATGCATCAAGGTTATTTTAATTTACTCCCCATAATGGGAAGCGAACAACTGGAAAGACGGTTCAATTCTACTCTCCTTTTCCTAGAAAACAAACACTGACATATCATTATTATGGTATTACATAGTGAAAACATTGTTAAGACTCTTGCACGAATGTGAATGCAACATCTAATTGTTAAACTATTGCATTCTAACAATCTATATCCAAGTTTTTTTATAAAGTTGGAGAAGGCAGAAATAAGTTGCTGGGTGAGTAAGGTAGTAGTCTAGTTTGGAGTCACAGTGGAGGGGCATATGGAGGTGTTGGGATCTTCCTCTGTTAGATGTTCCCAAAATGAGTTTACTATGAAAGTTTGAACAAGTTCAGAGTGAAAAGAGGTTTTGAGCAACAAACTTTACCTTTTGAGCAACAAACTTTACCACGGAACCTCCTGTGGGATTTCTCTTCTTTGCATCACAATGAATTACGGAGCTTTTTATATAGCTTTGGCTTATTTATGAAGGAGCTAGAAAGATTCATTTTACTAATCATATGTTGATTTAATACGCCAATTTTTTGTAATGAAGATATATTGTCCTCCCCTCTTTATACTAAATTGTTTCTCTCTTATAAGATCCTCGTTTCTGTCTAGATTTTCTTTGTTATAATGTTCAGAATAATTATATTAATTGCATTGTCCATGTACTTGTGGAACTTCTTTTATCCCCTTTGGAAGGGTAGTGGAAGGAAAAGCACGTCACTTCCTGGTTGAGAAATTAAATTCATTCAGATCCATCGTGTTTTATAGTGTGGTGGAATATTTTTCTTGATTGTTGTAGTCTTCTCATTTTGCGAAAATTCAAGCTTCTTTCAAAGCATGAGCTTGCTGTTTCCGAAGGGAAACAATGATTGTTATTTTATTTCATATCGATCAGTTTTGGAAAATGACAGTGCTCTTATTACAGGAGTTGGCAGAAGAGGCCAGCATTGGAGCATCATTTAATGACACTAAATTTCTATCAAGCAATGGGCAACCGAAGGAACTATTTCTGTCAAGTGATGCCAATGCTCTGGTAGAACACACAAAAAAGGTCCTTGTGATTGAGGATGGCGAAGTTGTTCATCTTAAGGTACTTTCTATTATCTCCATTTAATAGTTCAAAATATGTTCTTGAATTATAAACAGACTTCAAGCAGATATTAAGCCACTGTTTTGTAGAGATTATCTAAAACTCATTTTTCCTTGACACATTCTACCAATAAAATAATTTTGCACGTGGGTCCATAGCTTTCCCGCACTTTTTTAACCACGCGTTCTCTAAAAAATCACTTTTCACAAAATTTATTCTCAAGGAATCTACATCAAACATGCTCTAAGTGTCACATGGTAGTGAGTTTGTTTCTAATTACTTTGGAGGTCTAAGAACCACTTTCATTTTCCACAAGGCTACTCTCATTTGGAAATTCACTTTTTCTTTTCTTCCACTCTCTTTTTGTGAAAAGGCCTAAGGTGAACTTCCAGCATATAGTCCCCTTAATTTCTTCACTTTTTTGTGAGACCATTGATGATACATGATTTATCAAATTACTGCCCAATTTCATGACCAATCTGCTTCAATCTTGTCCTGATTACTTTGAGTTGATTGCATAATTTATAATTTTCCATTATCTTCAATTTGGGGCCTAAATACTACATAGTGTTAAAGAAGGTTGTCTTCTAACTGTTTGCCATCTTTATTCAATTAACTGAGATCTACTGAAGAGTTTTGGACCCCTTCTTTTGTTGTTTTAATGGAGTCGTATGTTTATAAACATTGTCTTCAAGGTGTGAAATTATGATGAGAAGTTCCAACTTCATGTGAATTTACTGGCAAGGGTTAGTGGGTTTCATATGCTTCGATGTTGTACTCTTTGTTCTTTCCATATCAGAAAACCACACCTCTTATACTCAGTCTTTCCATTTCTAGATTTATGCCAGTTATATTCCTAAACCATGGAAGGGAGATTCAAAAAACTAGAGAATTAAAAATCATAGGAAATGGAAACTTTAAGCAGATAAAGAAACGAAAAGAAGAGAGTTGTTTTTCCATTATTTGAGATCTGTCAGGGAAATCAATTCTTCCCACAAGCACTATGAAAGGATAAAAAGGTTCCTTAAGCCTTTAAAGCTCTTTAACCAAATTGACCATGCAATGCATCTCACATAGTACATCTGCATAAAGTCTTGACATCTCTACTCTGCTAAAACCCATAAATTTTATAATATAAAGCTCAATCAAGGAGGTGGGATGACCAAAAACTATTAATCTCCTCCTTGACTCCCTGGTAAAAGAGCAGTGAGGTAAGTGTCTCAGTCCTGCACCAACACGACAGAAACATCAGGGGATAAAGTGTTTCGTATGCTCTTGCAACCAGGCATTTGTGTTTATCAATGAAGGAAATGAAAGCCTTTGTCGTAGAAGTTCCAAATGAACGTGTTCAGAGGGGAAGAAATGGACACTTTGGAACAAAAAAGATGACATACATGACATGCCAGAACTATCTATATTCCAAAACTCTACAATCAGGAGATTGGACAATATCTCATTTAGATATCTAATCATAAGTAGTAAAAATTCCAAGAAACATACTCACTATTTAAAACTCTCCAGGAGTTCATCCAGAAACAAAGAATAGAACTGTTGCTACTTTAAATGGTAGGTGAAAAGGATATTATTGAAAATAAACAAGGTTTTATATAAGATTCACTGGTTATGGTCTCATCATCGTGTCCATTTAGTTGGAGGCCATATTTAGTGGTTTCCTTTTGGCTAAGTAGTAGGTTCCAGGGGAAAATGCCATGAGCAGTTGGCCACCATCAAATGTTCTTAGATACCTTACTGAGTTTAAAATCACATTCACTCTAACCTTGGCAAGTTACTTTTCCATTCCTCTTATGTACCTTCCCATGAAAGAAAACAAGTATGCAAAAGAATGCAGCTAACATCAAAGACCTCACTTCCTCAAGAGTATCTATTTCTAGCTAAATTACTGTCCCTTAAATCATATAGTCAATTTGATTCAGTTTTGCACTAATGAGGTTTATCAATTTTACTAAACACCTCATTCAAAGTGAATAACTGGTTAAAATTATTCATTTTAATCAGATCGGGAGCCTGTTTGAGCCCCATAATTTTGTCCAAAATGTATTTTGGAATGGTATTTTGATGGAAAATGTTTGGTTAAAAAATAAGGGGTTTGCGTGTAATATTACTTTATTGAAGAATGTGTGGTTGGAAATAAGAGAGAGAGGAATGTATTTTGGAAACAATGGAGACCAAACAAGGCCAGGTCATATTCTGACTAAATTGACTAATTTCTTTTATATAAATAATTGTAACAAATATTTACCAAGCAACTTCATATCAAAGAGGTATTAAGTTATTGCAAACTATGTTTATTATAATAAATAAAGAGAGTGAAAATAAAAGAAAATTTTTGACGAACACATTCTGGATCACTATAATTTAAAACTGAGATGAATATCTTTTATCTTCCTTATAAATTTCTATTAACTGAAGACTGAACACAACAATCCTGCAGATGCATTTGATGGCACTCTGTATATTTAATTTCAGTGATCTCCATTCTAGTTTGTTTATCAAATGTCCTATGCATGTATGTGGACATATGAATATATGCATGTTTCTTGTGGTCTGCTGGACAGTGTTGTCACTGCTGTTGATTTTGATTGGTCCAGGATGGAGGCGTGTCCATTTTGAAGTTTGACCAAGCTAAGGGTAACCGTGGAAGAACTCTTTCTAGGCCTGCTTCTGTTGAACGTGCACTATCTATTCTCGAGATGGAAGTTGAACAAATAAACAAAGGAAAATATGAGCATTATATGCAGAAAGAAATACATGAACAACCTGAATCTCTTACCACAACAATGCGAGGGAGGCTTATACGTGGAGGATCTTGTAAAGCCAAGACCGTCCTTTTGGGAGGGCTCAAGGATCACCTCAAAACCATAAGAAGAAGCAGAAGAATTGTTTTTATTGGCTGTGGGACAAGTTATAATGCTGCTTTAGCTTCAAGGCCCATTTTGGAAGAACTATCTGGTGAGTGTTTGTTGTTGTCAATATGTAGCATGGCTGTGAAATTTCATCCACTGATGTTTCACTAATTTAACAATACAATTCAGGTATTCCTGTGACAATGGAGATTGCTAGTGATCTGCTGGATAGGCAGGGGCCTATTTACAGAGAAGATACTGCTGTCTTTGTTAGTCAATCTGGTGAAACTGCTGATACTTTAAATGCATTAGAGTATGCCTTAGAAAATGGTGCACTGTGTGTGGGTATCACAAACACTGTTGGCAGTGCAATTGCTAGGAACACCCACTGTGGTGTTCATATAAATGCAGGCGCTGAAATAGGTGTGGCAAGCACCAAGGTGAGCACATTGTACATTACCACCTGCCCACTCTCTTTATAAGTGGCTCTTCCATGGCTTCAGTCCTTTTAGGTAATTAAATTCATTGACAGGCATACACAAGTCAAATTGTAGTGATGGCTATGTTAGCCCTTGCAATTGGAGGCGACTCAATTACTAGTCAAGAAAGAAGGGAAGCAGTAATAGATGGTCTATTTGACTTGCCAAGTATGTCTTACTTTTGGTTGCTGCTTCTACAAATTACAGTGGAGTTGTTTTTGTGCATACATATTCATGTTCTATGCCATAGCTTGGGTGTCTTTTGTCTGTTATACTATTAAAAATGTTGCAGGTAAAGTGAAAGAAGTTCTCAAGCTTGACCAGGAAATGAAAGATCTTGCAAAACTACTTATGGCTGAGCAATCACTTCTTGTTTTCGGAAGAGGATATAACTATGCAACAGCTTTGGAAGGTGCTTTGAAGGTAAAAGAAGTGGCACTTATGCACAGTGAAGGAATACTTGCTGGTGAAATGAAACATGGTCCGTTGGCTTTAGTGGATGAAACTCTCCCAATTTTCGTTATTGCTACCCGTGATGCTTGTTTCTCGTAAGTCTTTTTCTATGTAAAACTTGGTCTCATGCTCTTTAATGTCATTTTCTAACATTTCTAGTTGTGGACAGAAAACAGCAATCAGTCATTCAGCAACTTCATGCTCGGAAAGGTCGACTTATAGTAATGTGCATGAAAGGAGATGCAGCATCTGTTTGCGTTGGTGGATCCTGCCGTGTCATTGAAGTTCCTCAGGCTGCGGATTGTCTGCAGCCTGTAATTAACATAGTTCCATTGCAGGTAACGTTGCTACTTCTTTTAATACAAATACTTCCATATTGTAAACCATGGTTCAATACAAATATTTCAACACACATCATAATATGCACCTTTACATTACTTTCTTTCTAGAATGCCTGAAATATATTAATTCAAGAATAAGAAGACTAATAGTTGAACTTGAATTGTATGTTCATCATGGCGACTGTTGTACAATTGTATAAAAAGATGGTGGGGTTGAATTTAGGTCACAAATATGCAGTTTGTGTTTGAGAGAGTGTGGGAGCTATAGCATGAGATGATTGATATTAGTTCTCTAAGATAAAATGATGTGCTTAGGTCATACATCAAATCGAGATTATTATATGTTCATTAAGAATAAATATCAAGTTTACAGTGGTTGCAGACAACTTTTTAAAAATCTATCTTGGTCAAAGAAAATGGTAAGGCTGTAGTATTAGATTCTTAGTTATGAGATTGAAGTTCAATCACATTGAGGACCATATATTTAAGGCACCATTTTTCTGGAGCATGATGAGTTTGTAATGTCCCTTATGAGTGGATTGTATGATTTTGATCCATTTAGCATTTGATCTTCAAATTATTACAAATCTGTTTGGCATATGATCTGGTTACAGTTCAACTGAACTTTTCTCAGTGATCATTATTGAATTTTGCTTTATTTGAGCATCTCTGCTTTAGTAAATTCTTAGATGCTCATGTTATTTGCCACGAAGGTGAAGGGAAAGTGTTTGATATACAAGGAAAAATGCTGTTTGATAATGAAATTTCCGTCATAATTTTATACTGCTAACTAATCTTACTTATCCTTACAAATCTCTGCAGCTATTAGCTTATCATCTTACGGTACTAAGGGGACACAATGTTGATCAACCTCGGAATCTTGCAAAGAGCGTAACTACTCAATAAGGAATGCAATACATTACCTTATCATGCCTTCTCGGATTTAGAAATTCACCAGAAGCTGCAAAAATTCCATCCGACTCCGAAACATTCAACTGCCATGTTTTCCGATGCTAATTCTTGTGACCTTTTACAAAAATTAGTTTAAGATTTGGTGTTTGATTTGATACAAAAACGGCTTTATTCCATGATCTGGTTGACTCCTTTTTCACCCTGTTTCATCCAGATGATCAGTGTTTGTACCGCATATTTCGGCTGCTTGCTTTGTGTAATATATCTTTGCTTTGGAGTTGTCATGGAATGCTGGATTTTTGCTCTTTGGTTTCTTTTCCTTATTTTCTCTGAGGGTTCGTTTGATTGATTTAAATTCTATGAAAAATGTCACATCCGAGGAATTCAATTTCTACTTTGGTTGGTTGATATGAAAGTGGAAATTGAGTTTGAATTCCAAGCTACAACCACTTTTTAAGTTTTTTTTTTGCCAATTTCATGAAAAATGAATTCCTATAGGGTACTTGGATTTTTACTTTTCGACTTACATAAATTTGGAAAGTGTTTCCACCTTTGCCTTTGCCAATCAAACGGACCATGTAAGTTGGAAAATAAAAGATGTTACATTTCCAGTACTGTATCAAATATGAGCAGCGCTTCCAGTTTCAGTATAAGCCACTCGTAAATTGGTAAAAATGACAATAAAAAATGGAAAGCCGGTCTCTTTGTGCTTAAAAGCAACTTTTTGAGTTAGTCTTCACAGTATGGTAGTTACAATATATTCGGCGTTCTTAGAAAATGTTATTTTAGCTACTTTTAAGCACAGCAAAACCCAAAGGATGATGATGTTTAAGATTAATCCCGTTTGGTACAAAGGGAGGAAGCTTTTTTCACAATAATTATTACTATCGTAATAGTCGGGCTATCTAACCTCGTCTAGATCAATATCGTACAAAACAGGATTGAAGGAGTAAAAATGTTAATTATCACTATCGAAGTCCTTCAGTTCTAACACTATTAGGCACAGTTGTTTTAACATATCGTTGCATGATTTCTGTTGTTTATGTTTAACGAGCACCTAATAGCCTCTATTAGGAATGTAGCTGTGCTCTGATGCCAACTGATGCAACAAAATCTTGTAGGAGGTGGTTAACACTCCAAATACTCGTTGATTCAATTGAAATCAAGGATTTGACCCTCAAATATTGATTGATTCATTAGGAATACAGAATACTTGCAAGAATTGATATACTCTCATTAATAAACAACCAAGTGACAATTAACCAGACACTAGCATTTAAAGAAAAATAAGAAACCTTAACTTACTATTCTAAACAGAGAAACTCTAGAATGTAAAAATCTAAACAACGAAATAAATAAATAAATATCAATTTTCATCTGACTTTTGACACCTTAAATGATGGAATTTAACCATAAAATCGGTGGGTGGGCTTGAGGGATTTATCTCATGAGTTCAGCTCTATGGCTCGCTTACTATCCAGAAAAGAAACATCAATCCAATTCTTACATGATTGATTGAATTAACATATCCTATTTGCATCAAAATCCATGGTTTGAAACATATTTTATTTAAAAAAATTCTAAACCGTTCAAAATAGTTTGGTAAAATATACTCAAAAACCACCCCTATGGAATCACGTTCACGCCAATTGTAGGGTCAAATCTGAGCCATTCAAATTGAAGTGATACTGTCAGATTGGTACAAGAAAACCTAGAAATTGTATGTGCATCCAAATAGAAGAAAATACATTTCAAAATAGCTGGTGTTCTATAAAATATCAAAATATAAATACAGTACTGGATTTATACTGGGCTTCTAGCCGGTGTTCTTTGTTTGTTCACACTGCACGCAATGTAACTTCATTGTATCTAGGAGCCTTGAAACTAAAAATTTTGCCTTTCCTTGCATGCTAAATGACCAAGTGACAACTAGCCCCAAGAAGTCATTGGAATTTTGTTCAAGATCCAGATCAAATCCAGAATGGAACCCAAAATGCACAAACACTACAAAGAAGGGTGTCACCAACAGTTTTCACATAAAAAACATTTCTTGGAAAATATACAATAGTCAGTGTAAATTATTCAATGACAAAACCTCAGACAGGCATATAGAATCCCCAAATACATTACATATGCATGTTGATACCACTCATTGCATTGACTGACAATAATCTTTTCTCATTCAACACACAATTTTCCTCATATAGTAACACTACCAACAATTTCTTTCTGACAAGCAAACAAGATGATGACAAAACAAAAAATTAAAACATGAATTTTACCGTGACCTTCACTCTGCTTTGGCTTCTGGCACTCCAGTCCCCTCTTCTGTTTTCGAATCCCCAGAACAACACCCACCTCCATGATGGTGATGGTGGTGATGATGATGCTTCTTACCTTTGAGTTGCTTTCTCATATCATAAGCATCCTCCCCATCTGCATAATACTTTGCTTCCACATCATGAATCTTGTACCCTAGTGTTTCAGTATACAAATTAAATGCAGCCCGATTGCTTTTCCTCACATGAAGTGACACATACTCTGCCTCGTATACCTATTCAAGAACAAAAATGAGAATATTTTAGCTTAGAAAGAGGATCAAAATCAATGTTATCTTAGCCTATGTCGCCTCATGTTTATAAAATGTTTATAAAACACTCGAGACACTTTTTATCCACGCATTTTAAGGGACTATCTATTTATCCATCACTTATTTCTATCTATTTATAATTTAAACCTTTAATAAACACTTCTCAAACATACTTTTAAATGCATTTCAATGTGTCTATAATTGTGGCTACTAGTTATAACTCATATGCCTTCATTTCATTTAATGATATATGGCAAAAATAGAAAAAGTGTAAAATAGTTAATATTTTCTAAAAAATTTCATTCCCAAAGCATAAAAACCAAGAACCTAACTTAATAACTTCAACTCACAACCCCACCAAACAGCACACGTGCAAAGGAAAAATATAAAAAAAGGAATATTCATTCAGCCAATTTAATCACCAAGTAAATTGATATTAAACCTTCTGGAGACACCTCAAATATTTTGCTAGTACATGAATGCTTAAAAAATGAAACTTCCCTAAGTTTAGCTTCAGAATATTCTGAAGACTCTCAACTATGACACAAGATTTATAACACAACTCATTCTGCCGTTAAAGAATACTACATCCAACAAATACTCAAATAAATCAGCTAAAAGGAAAGAAAAGTTAGGTTTCGTGTTGAGTTCACAAACAAGCCCATTTCTTTCACAAAGGGTATGGTATGAAAACAAGCTACTAAGGTTGTCAGTTCGGTAAACTACTGAAATTTCAATAGCCTATACACTGCACAACAAGACCCAAAACCAATATATAATTTAGTAACCTAACTAATCAATTCGACCATAACATCCCAACAAGATTACAAACAGGAAAAACTAACCAAAAAAATTTGAAGAAACGCATTGTGAAACAATATAATTTGAGCAAAATTTCCAAGAAGTTCAGGTGGTAGACAAAAAATCCTGACCTGTCACTTGGTTCCTCAGATTTCAACATATAATATCTCGGTGTAACATGAATTTGTAGCAGTCGCATAGAGCATACTAACAAAACGGACATATTTGAAAACAAAGCAAAATTACAGAGTCAAAACAGGGTATCCATAAGTCCAAGCCCAGATAAAAAGCCAAAGTAATCCACCTCAACAGGCAAAGTTGGAAACAGCATTTTAATACGATTACAAGCACATCCTAGACTAATATTATCTAGAAACTAAAAGAGGAAGGTAATTGCAACTAATACAAACCCACATGGGTAACAATCAAATTTCCAAAATTTGAACAGACCAAACATTAGAGGGAAAAAAAAATCTAACTGACCTGTTCCATGGCGTTTTGGGCAGCGATCATGAGCTTAGTGGCGAGGCCGAGTTTCCTGTGGGTCCTGAGGACGGCAAGGGAGGTGATGTGTCCATGGCATTCAGAGCTCTCCTCTTCCATTTTGGCCAAAACATACCCGACTATCTTCCCATTGTAGTCCTCAGCCACGTAAAGTAATTGCGGCCAGGAGAGGATGTGGTAGAAATAGTATTTCATTTGGTAGTTTTCTGGCAGGCAGAACAGATTGCATTCCTGCATGGCCAGGAGGTCATCAACTGTTGCCTTCCGGATGCACACCATGGCTTCGTTTTGGGGGATTGATTAGGGTTTGGTTTTGGTTTTGGTTTTGGAATTTGGGGAAGATTTAGGAGCGTGTTATGAGGAGGTTAAGTTGAGGGAGCACGTGAGGGATATTAACCCCACACACCCATTTTTAAGGGAAATTATAAAAAATCAATGATTTAAATTTACTTTTTAAAAATTAGGAGCAGAGTTTATTTGTTCAAAATCAAGTAATATATTAAAATATAACCCTAATCCCAAACAAAACTTATCTCTCCCTCTTGCCTCCCCTTC
>CAIGRF010083772.1:4921-15649 GCA_903798235.1 Fraxinus ornus
GCGCGCTTAATCCCGCTATAGCGAGCTATAGCGCGCTATAGTGGTCAACAAAAACAGTTGACCGCTTTTTTACCCGAATACCCCGAAGCGTAGCGTTTTTCCCACGTTACGCGCTATAGCGCGCTATTTAGAACACTGACTTGAAGTGGTGATATGATGATATCCTCATCAAGGCATATAAATCTCGACTTTTATCCTGTAAGAAGTCAAAATTTAATATCTTATTTATTGGTTAAAAGTGGACAGCTTGCTAAAAATATGTAAAGTGTTGACATAGCAGGTTTTCTAAATAAAAAATTTGTGGATGTTTTGTTACATTCATGCATAATGGCCTGCTAGAATGTTGTTTAGTTTTCGGAGAACTTATGTGGAAGTTTTCTGCGGTTTTTGATGTCTGGTACATGATACCATTGATTATTTGGTTCAACCATGTTGTGTCCGATATTTTTCAGAGCACCAAAATCACTCTGTTTTGGAAACAAATTTTTTCTTCTTTTTTATATGACTTTGAGAGAATGAAAGATTATCAACCTCATTAATACAAGCTAGCACCATATTTCCTCTAGCTGGGTTCAAGTTTGAGCTTCTGTCAAACAAGTGTTTGTGACCTGATTCGGTTAGAAGCGATGCTGGCATAATCTTGTACTTTTATCTGACATGGAGAAGTACAAGAGATCTTTTCTTACCTTGCCTGGTACAATCGTTTTTTCAGGTATTGGGATCCGTATTATTACAGGAGGCGACGAGTAAGAGAAGATGGTGGCGGGATGAACTTCATTGAATCTGTAAGTAGCAAATTCTAACTTCACATTATGTGTTTCTGTTTGTCTTCCTACTAACTACATCCTGTTTTGCAGGTCTTCTCCTTTGTATTTGGGGACGGTGATCCAAATCAAGGTATCGAAGAAGAGAGGTGGAAGTTGGTAATAATTGAGCTCTGATTTGAGTGGTCTGTTACTTTTGATGTTTTGAATTTAAATATCCTTTCGTTCTGTCGATCCTTAAAAGTATTTTGCAAATTCCTCGTGCATATCAAATCAGTATACTAGTTTCGATGTCTTTGCCATGTGTGACATACTTAATTTTTAGCTACTTGAAAGCTGAAATCTACCTTCAATAAGAGGCCAACTTTTGACACCTTTTCAGATTATAGTTATTGAAACTTTAGCTATTGAAGTATTTATAAATTTATGAAGAATGTACACCTTCAGGGACTTGGCCTCAGTTTAAGCTATGACCATCAGTTCTCAATTTTTACTTGTGTTTTACATGGAATATCCAATTTTTCGATCAGTTTGATGGAATTTGTAGCTGGGTATGCTGTCAAACTCTTCTACTCTCGTTCAACCTCTATAGAATTTAATCCTGGAGCTCAGTCATAAACTTTGACTAGATGATTAATCATGAGTTCCTGTCTAAGAGAATTTTTTTGGTATTTCTCCCACGTTGTTGAGGCAGTGCAACATTTGGTTATATACCAATCTCATTTCCCTCAGGTAATCCTTTGAACAATTAAGACTGCGGCATTGGACAATATATAGCGCAAAAATCTGGTGTTTACTACCTCAGACGGTGTTCTTGGAAGTTGGATGTCAATTGAACTTTTAGCCCTGAGATGAAATGTGATTAGTGTGATACGTAATGTTGGGTGCATTTTATTTCTCTGGCAGGTCATCCTGTTAGTTCTTCCTCAGTATATCCTCTTTGATTTATGTCTTATGTATAATCAACTTTGAGTGCAATGCTTGTCAAAATAAACAACTAGCTTTTACAGTAACTTTTTCACTAAAACGTTTCTGCAGATTGGACAATATATAGCATCAAATGGTGGCGTTGTCACAGCTGAAGAACTTGCGCCATATCTTGACGTAGGGACTGCTGAAAACACGGTAACTAACACTTGACATATACAGCTGAATGAAATCTTGTTATTAATTTGCTTTTGCGGGTCGAAAGCACAGGTAACTTTTGGATTTTGCAGCATTTAGTGCTTGTTCTGAGAGGTGCCAGAAAATGTGTGCAATTTGGTTTAGTGTAATTGATGGAAAATCAAATCTTAACTTTTCGTCGGATGGTTTGTCTTCTTATATTTAGTCTGGGCTTGTTTCCTATGTTTAAATAGTTTTGATATTCATGGTATATCACACCCAAAATATGTCCTTAATTCTACCCCAGTCACAATATCTGAATATATAGTGTGTGGTTGTGGTTGTGCTTATTTTTTGCATACGCTTGCATGCAGAATCATTCTTAGATTTTTTTCTCCCTTTGAGCAATTAAATGTACGTCTGTCCTTCTAGTAATCGTGCTCTTTATGAATATTTCCAGGATGATGACTCGTATATATTACCTGTGCTCCTAAGATTTGATGGTCAGCCAGATATAGACGACGAGGTTTGGTTTCTTTGTCTTGGTGGACACGAGAGAAGTTTCACTTAGTGCATACTTTTATTTATATGATTCAGTTTTGTTCAAATATCGTTAGTTACATAAAACTTGAAGAAGTCTGAATATTTGGAAGCTCAAAGCTTTCAACTGACGTGTTTGTTTTTATGTTTGTATGCTATATTAATTAAAACCTGGGCCTAACTTTACACATGATGCATTGTTTAATAAGGCAGTTCTGAGGCGCACCTCAGAAAAAGCCTCAAGGTGCGAATTTTTTGGCACTTTATATACAAAGTTTGCCGTGCATTGCCCATTATGGCAAAAATCATTTTCTCTCTTATGTAGAAATAGTATCAGTTCTTTCTGCGTGGTACTAATATTTATAAATTACAAGTCTTAGGCATTTGTGGTGCATTAGTGTTTAACATGAACTGCAGTGAATGTGGTAGAGACATTTAAATGCTCCCATACTTCTCTGCTAATTTAAATCAGTATCAGCTCCCCAGATATTCTACACTCATTGAAGATTTAATTTTTACAAACATAGTAGAACAAGAACAAGAGAGAGAAGCCTAAACTATTAAAGTGGGCTCATTTTTGGAAATTAGCCGAGTTTCCATAGGATTGTCAAAGGAAAATCTCCTTTGTGATGGCTGAAGAAACTTCTTTAATCAACAAGTGGCAGAATATTCATTTCTCCTTTTGCTTTTGGAACTCAGCTAGCAGTATAACATATGATTGCATACCTTAAATACTTATTCTCAAATTATCACAAGCTTTCTAATTTGATTGAGAACCATTTAGAGTTTCTCGTTTGATTCCTCCGACACACCAAATTCCTCCTGGCTTCTGCCAAATTTCTTTTGTTTTTTAATTTTTTTTATCTTTACACTCTTCTAGGTGGTTTCTTTTCAAAATGAATTTTGTCTCTTTGTTTGATCTTTTCAATTTTAAAAGCTTTATGCTATACAATACAGCATTCTTTTTGTTATGTGAGATTGGTTCCTTCTATTTATATCCCACGTAAAATTGCAAATATACCTAACTTCTGCTACCACTTTCTTAATTTGATTTTTCCTTTTTCCCAGTTGAGTAAACTGCTTTTCTTGCAGGGGAATATTTTGTACCGTTTTCCATCACTGCAACGCACTGCTGCTCCACAGAGGAGTAGACAGAAGGAATATGTTGGAAGAAGATGGGCTGATTGGGCGGGAGGAGTTGAAAAGTTTTTCGAGGAAAAGAAATGGCAATTCAGGTATTCTTTTTATTTTTCATTTTTAATTTGATTAGTTTCGTGCATCTTGGTTATGTAACGTGAGAACTTGGTTCTGCAGCAAAACTAGTGCTTCAGAGAGGGCAATGGTGATTGGTCTGGGCGGGCTTAATCTATTTGGTGTTATAGTTCTCAGTACCATGTTGAAGTACGATTAAACTAGCACTAGTTTCTGTTTAGTAGTTTTTTCACTATTTTTTGTTCACCTCTCTGCTTGACTGATAACTTGAAGGAACATGACGACGAGTCCAAGTGGGTTCATATCATTTGTGTCCGACGTATTTCCCTTACTTCAGGTATGAAATCAAAGTCCTAATGCATAATTGTGTTGCTCTTCCTAAAACCTGAATTTAATTGCAAGCTATGCCATTTAATTTGAATTTTTGATATTGTACTCTCTGCTTGAACCACAAAGCTAAGAAGAACTGAGTGTTTCAGTACAGGTGAAAACTTCTTGGCTAATTTCTTCATTTAGCATAAGCATACCTTTTTACTATTTTTCAATTTATTGTTGCATTTAGTGTTTTGAAGAGGCATGGGAAGGTATCCGTAAACCAGTTTATTTAAAAGCTTAAGCTGTTAGATATAGCCACTAGATAGAATCACATATATTTCATTTAAATAGTCTTCAACACGCCCATTCACCTGTAAGCATGGTTCACTTTTCCTGATCAAAGTCTTAAAATGTGCACAATTCATTTGATCTTTCTTTTTAAAAAGAAAAGAAGTGCACAATTAAACTAAATGGGTGGCAGCGAGACTCGAGTCCAATATCTTTTTTACTTGATACCATGTTGAACCACTTGGCTTGAAAGCTTAAGCTTTTAGATAGGATCACATGTGTATCTTTTAAATAGTCTTCAACGGTATCTCTCCCGATCTTCTAATAAATCATCTCTTCATTTCTTGTCACGTTTTCATTTATTTTAGAATCAGTTACTTACACACTGCAGCTAAGTTGTCAGAAGATATTTTCATGATACTTGTATATACTACGATAATTAACTCCGTAACACGTGTACTTAAACATCCTTAGTTTTATTATTAACCATAACTTGCGAAAGTGGGTACTTATCTGCAAGTCCTATAGAAGGGAAAACTTTTCATTTGCACATTTCTGAAGTTCTGGCTTTAACCTTGCAGATCTATGCTGGCTCTTTCTTTGCAATTCCTTTGGTTCGATGGGTTTTTGTTCAAAAGACGAATGCAGATATCGATAAAAGAAATCAAGCCAGGGCAAAACGTTCGCGTGCACTTGAATCACCGGATCTCTCTTTGAGGCGGAAGGTAAACGCAAAAGGATTTGTCATAATTGTCATAACTACGATCATTCAACTGTCTTTCTGATTCATATAATGCTATTCAAATTGGAACGAGCCATCAGAATTCTTCTCAAAGATTTTACCTTAAAACTCTCTAAAAACACGCTTTGAATGCTCAGCTTACACTTGTACTCAGTTGAATGCTTAACAAGCCGAGACTGTAGAATAGATATTTTAAGTGCAACACTGATTCTGTTCTAATGTCGAACAGCTTCTCTATATTGTACTTTGTTCTTTGATTTTCGTTTATTTCTTTTCGGCATTGTATTATTCAGGCTTGAAGTTCATACAACATACTGTCTTCATTTTCCTTTTCCTAATAGTACCTCTCCTAATCTTCAAATATGTATTTCTGTTTCATACTATCAGCTTTTGAGCGCTCGAGACATGGCTCAAAGAACATTCATCGGTCAGGATCGAATTGTTTACAGTACCGATAAGGATCTATACGAGCAAGATTACGAGGCCCGAGAGTGGGATCGGAGGTTCAAAGAGATTGAAAAGTCTGACTAACTAAGACCAAAGCTTCACTAGTGCATTTTTTTTCAAATGATAAATGTGTTACAGGCAGGGTGGGACTGTCCATTGTAGTTTTATTTGTGTACATAGATATTTATATTACTGATGCAGAGATCAGGGAACAAAACAGATTTGCTTGATGAGACGAAATTACTCGTCTTTGCTCTGCGAGAGCAACAACAATGTAAAGAATTATTAGGTCACAGTAGACTCCAAGGCTATTCCTCTGAAAATAATTTCCACTTTCCCTTTTTCATCATATCTGCGATTGGTCAATCTAGGAATAATAACATTTTATTTATTCTTTGATCAAAATTATCAACTTAAATGTTATCAACAAAAGAAAATTAAGATTTAGATTATGGACACTTGGCTTAGATAGGTAATTCTCAAACATTTTGGCTCTTTTGAAAACTATAGGGATAGATTTGAACATGTATTTAGAATTTATTTACACGTAAATTAAACACGAATCTTCAACAATTTTGTTATACATAATCTCAGTATGGATGCCACAAAAGTGTCACTTATGAACAAATTTCCACGTCGAAGCATCGCGATGAACCGTGATAACACATAAGAGACTCCACACTTTCACAAACAAAATTACAAACTCTAGCCCCGTGTTTAATTCCTTTTACCTTTAATTTAATTTATTTTTCATACTAATTTTCAATCACTCGTCCAAACAATAAAATATTTTATACGTAAATCCAAATTTTATTTTTTTTAATCACACATTTTTCAAAAAAAAAAAAAAAAAAATATTTAAAACATGATTTTTTTAAAATTAAAGGTCCCTAAAAAGGAGCTTAACATTCCAGTATCCGACTTCAGAATGCAAATGGTTGCTAGACCATTTCTTGTGTACGCGATGTCCTCAACACATAAGCGGATGAGAATTTGTTGATAGCTGAGTCGGACAGATTTGAAGGTCAAATGCGTCTCATTTGGCATAATAAAAAAAATGTCAAATTTCATTACCAACGAGAAAAATTGACAATAGTTCATAAATAAGGGGGTCAAAGTGAGAATACTCAGACTACATGGGCTTTATTGATATTTAACCCCACCTAATGCAATACAACACTTTCTCCCCGATTGCTCGTAGCCATGTCAATGAGCAGAGCCGAGACGAGCCACAAGTCGAAATTTAAAGTTCGAGCTCGGCTAGAGCAAAGCATGGCTGAACTTTTTTGNCTCGTAGCCATGTCAATGAGCAGAATCAAGACGAGCCACAAGTCGAAATTTAAAGTTCGAGCTCGGCTAGAGCAAAGCATGGCTGAACTTTTTTGGACCTGAGCATTGCTCGGCAAAAAAATTGAGGCTCGGCCCGAGCCGACTCGATTTATTATTATCATTTTGGCTACGTGCAGGCAACTGTAGCTATCTTTTCATTTTATTTTTTTTATTTTTTTTAACGGGCAGCCTCATGTGGGCCGGTCCAGGCTCAAGCCGACGCTTCAATGAGGCTCCATCCGAGTCTCGACTCGGTGTAATCGAGCCCAAACTAGGTCCGGTTTGAGCTTTTTTTTTCTGATCGAGCCCAAGCCCATAAACTTTTTTGCCATGATCCTCTAGTAGCACAGGCTAGCAAGGGTCCACGGCATATTCCCTAACACCTGTGGCGGAGGCGCGTGTATCTTCGAGGGTCTAAGCACCCGTAAAATCCTCACCTAAAACCCTAAGTTGTATATTACTACTTTTTAGAACGATGAACTTCGCCGACGAGAAATTCGAGCTGAGAGAAATTCAGCGACTCGAAGGCCACAATGATAGGGTTTGGAGCGTAGCTTGGAAACCGGAAACTGGAGGCAACGGTGTTCCTGCCGTACTCGCTTCCTGTAGCGGAGACAAAACCGTCTGCATTTGGGAATAAAATCTCGCCACAGGCTCTTTCCAGCAAAAGGTTTCATTTTCTCTTCATTCAAGCTTCTGTTTACCTGCCGAGATCGAGACGTGTCGACTTGAGTATAAAAATACTAGATTATTCTATGATCAACATAAATTGCAAATTAAGGCTTTAAATGATTTAAACTGCCTGAAGTTCTGGATTGAAGATCATAGACTTTTATAAAGGCGTTGGACGTAGTTGGAAAGGGGCGAGGTTGAATTTTTTATTTTTATTTATTTTTACCCCTAACAGTGCTGCTTTGCAGGCAGTCTTGGATGAGACGCATACTAGGACTGTTAGATCGTGTGCCTGGTCGCCCTTGGGGAAATTGTTGGGGACAGCAAGTTTTGATGCCACCACTGCTATCTGGGAAAATCTTGGGGGTGATTTTGAATGCAGTTCGACCTTAGAGGTATTGTATTTGATTTTATATCTTGATATCATCTCGTGGATTTATATGTGGTCGAGTTATCCAATTTGTAATATTTATTCCTTTGTTGTTGGACATTCTCTCCATATTGTCCTAATATATGAATATTTACATCAGGGTCATGCAAATGAAGTTAAAAAGCTTTTCTTGGAATGCATCTGGCTCACTTCTTGCAACTTGTGGACGAGACAAATCAGTGTGGATATGGGAAGTATTACCCCATAATGATTTTGACTGCATCTCAGTGTTGCAAGGACATACTCAAGATGTTAAAATGGTCCAGTGGCATCCCTCTATGGATATTTTGTTCTCTTGTAGTTACGACAACACTATTAAGGTATGTATAGAAAAAGGAAAAAGAATATTGTCATGTTTAAGATATTCAAGTTTGTCAGGCCGCTTACATCATGATTAATATACCTGCCGTTTAGGTTAACATATCAGGTATTGCTAAATAAGACACGTCCAACTCTTGTAGGTCTGGGCAGAGGATGTGGACAGTGATGATTGGCATTGTGTTCAAACTTTAGGTGAATCCGACAGGTGCTTGTTGACATTTCATGGTCACATGTTCTGTGCTTCAGTAGCCTGTAAAGTTTTTACATTGCTTTAAATGTATGATTGTGCTCAATAATTGATTGAGATTCTCCTTAATTTTCGAAGTCTCTTAGAAATGTTTCCTGTGTTTTCGGTGAACACACATGTAGTCATGTACAGTCTGGGCTTTATCTTTTAGCGCCAATGGAGACAAAATGGTTTCCTCTAGGTATGGAGAGCACTCCTTAATGGTTACTCACATTTAATATATAAATGGTATTGTTCAAGAGTGTCTTAGAAATTTTTTTAAATCATGACAAAGAACGTTTGTTGTGAAGACAATTGTAATGTAGTCAAATTGATTTTGCAGTGATGATCTTACCGTTAAGGTATGGGGTGCTGACATTAAGAGGATGCAGTTGGCTGATGGAAATGCTCCTTGGTGAGCTGCATATCAGCCTATTCGTTTGATTCTCCATCTTTGCATATTATAAGATGTATTTTTTGTTCTTTCAAGGATGTACCTTTTAGCAGCTAGATTCTTGACAACAAAGCTTCAGTCTTGAAAGATGAAATGCTCACAATCTCTTTATTTTATCCACCTATATGCAAGGATTGCATGCTTTATTGTTTAGAACTTGTCAAATGACTGACAGTTGAGGAAATTTAAAGGGGAGACATAAATAGGAAACTGTAAAAGGATCAACTCATAATGAAACTAAAGTTTCAGGGTGGCTGAGCTTTGATTGAGCATAGATCTAATGACAATGGAATATTTGGTTTGCAGTTCATCTTAATGTTTATATGACAATGATGAATTAAGTTAGACAAAAAACCACCAAATTGTCCTATTGCACGCACATACCAACTGAAGTCTTTTTAGAAATGGAAATGTGAGCCGATAAATGAATTCTTTCTCAGTAGAAGGGAAAAATGCAATAATAATAATAAATTAATTAATTAACAAAAAACCACCAAATTGTCTTATTGCACGCACATACCAACTGAAGTTTTTTTAGAAAAGGAAATGTGAGCCGATAAATGAATTCTTTCTCAGTAGAAGGGAAAAATGCAATAATAATAATTAATTAATTATTTTTTATTTTTTTCTATGATTGAAGTCTTGTTAGATTGTTGACTGAAGGCAAAGTTGAAATGTAGGGAATAACCATAAAAGAAAACTCTTTTTGTGGTCTAAGATGGTTACGTAGCCAGAATAGAATAGATAAAGTAAGAAATAAAAATTTATATCAATAAGTAGAGGTGACACAAGTAGAGGATAAATTAAGGGTAGCACAGTTAGATGGTTGCAGCATATCTTGTGTATGTCTGATATTAACTTTTTCACTATGCAAGGGAACTATAATGTTATGCATTATTTAATTGCTTAATTGGATACAAATGTGACGGATCGCAAGGTAATGACTTGAGGTCTAGCATAACACGGGAATGTCATGCCACTAAGTGAGAAAATAAAGTAGACCTATGGTTAATTCGGTGTAAGCGTCAGCGGTACATAACGATGAGGGAGTCGCCTAATTTGAAGGGAAAATGACTTATGTCCATGGTGGCAATGTTATGTCCAGGTCGTGTCTAGGAAATTCGGATGTGCATGCAGGCACCGCGACACAGGCAACAACGCAGTGTCACGGGACTAGTTTTCTTACACTAGAACAAATAGAAATCGTGCGGCCTTAACGTGCATAATTCCCCGTCCCTCACGAGAAAACGTTAAGTCGGCTTTCAACGCTTACAAATAATTTAACTAACTAGGCTAAATTACTACAATTTTGAGTAGAAGATTTGATTAAGGAAAATATAGAAACAAGTAATGTTGGGGAAAACTCTCTTTATAACAATGACTTTAATCCCATGAATCTCATGAATTTTATGGATTGCATAAATTAATTTACAAAGGAGACTACATTTCTATTTATAGGCAAAATCCTAGCAAGTGTTTTGGAATCAATTGCCAAGATCAATCTCCATCCAAGTGTCCTCATTGGATGCAAGTTGCCTTAAACCTCCTAAGACCACAAGGGAGCAAAGTTGGAATTTGTTTCATTGCAAGTGGCATGTCTCTACAATTCCCACTTGCAAGTAGACATGTCCCTTTCATAGTTGCCAAATTGACATTTGCTTCCTCCTTGACATTTTCTCTTGCAAGAGGCCTAAGTGGCCAACTCGAACAAGATGTCTCAAAATATCCAGCTTGCAGCCCATGATATTTCTTCCTAGAAAACCACTTTGATGTGCTGGAAAAACTGTTCATGTCAGCCCATGTTATGCAGCTTGCAGTTTGTGTGTTGCTGTGCTGCCTGTGTCCTGCCATGACTGCATTATGTGTGTGGCCATGTCTGGCCGC
>CAIGRF010083772.1:31694-45298 GCA_903798235.1 Fraxinus ornus
ATATTCACTCTGATCATGCAATAGTTTTTGCAATCACAGGTGGTCAAAATGAGATTTACATAACATACCAATTCTTCAGCAATATTAGCCACCTGAACTACTACGTGGCCAAAATGCTTTCCTTTCGAATTGTGGACTTCAATTGTCAAATCATCTCCAAGCCCTTCTGGCAAGCTGTATTCAAGTGGGAATGCAATTTAACCATCCAACTCTATGAGATTGAAAAATATGTAACAAGATTAAAGAGAAAAAGATTACATACAAAACATGAGTTTCACCAGATCCTGACTGCATTCGAGATAGAAAATAAGCTAAAAAAACTGTAAAAAAAAAAAAAAAAAAATTGGTTTTTTTTTTCAGTGGGGGCGGCCGCCCCCGCTGGGCCCTTCGTAGGTCCGCCCCTGTGTGTGATGGAGAAAATTTAAAGGTCGTTCCCAGCTTGGGGATAGCGAGAGTGTCGTCGCTTCCTCAAGAACTTGAATATGAGCATCTTTTATAGTAGCATTGTATGCCTATATGTCTCAAACCCATTTGTTACAGCTCATTCTTCAAGAAATCATTATAAATTGCTTCCACTCAGTGAAGAAGAACCTGCATTTGCCATAATAGCTCGAAAATCAGCAAAATCTACATTCACTAACTATGGAATCTCCAAATGATGCAAACTTATCAACAACTATTAACAGAAGAATCAATCCATAACCTGCTCATGTAGAGGGATCATTTATTCTCATACAGATTGAAGAGAAATTTGATGGACTGTAGCATGTTCATAAAACAACGAGTGCCTGTACACATTCATATACGTGCACACGTACATTTGTAAATAATCATTCTTGTAAGCCAACCACGGACCACCTCAGTCTTTCGATTAAACCTTCAACACGCCTCACATGCAAACCAATCTAATTGAAGTGCGACAATGTTCACTAGTAACAAAAAACCAACATTTAGGTTCCAGGTTGAATGTCCAGTACATGATAGCAATTTGAAAGGCCATCTTAATGACTTCACTTGCTACATCTTCGACAATTCACTTTGAGAAACATAATAACTACCAAGCATTTCAAACTATGTCTCTCGTATTCAATCAAGACAAAACATTTTGGATGGACGTTGAAGTTGAGGTTGCCGTGTCCAAAAGTATCAATAATTGAAGAAAGATTCTCAAATATCATCATAAGCATATAGGATATGTTGTTGATAGTAACAAAAAAAAAAAAAAATGCCACAGAGGAGAAATAGATTGAATGTATATTGTGTGAGAAAAAATATTTGGCAAAGGATAAACTGAGCTTACGAACAGAAAGACCATGTGTTGGAATTTGGTTTAAAGAATGAAAAATTTGGTTAAGTGTAAACTTGAAAAGTGACTTTGTGTGTCAATTTCAATAAAATATTTGAACTTGATCCGATAGTCAAATTATAAAAATAAAAAGACTTACTTATTCTATTCGTCGAATAGATCATCGTAGTATATTTGGATCCTCAAAACTAATTCCGGACGAATGAGAAATTGTGATCCAAATTCAAGATATACATGAAAGAACCATAATTAAATCAAGAAATGTTCTTTGAGAATATTTTTCCATATAAACACAAGTAAATACAAGTTCAAATAAAAGAATTTATGAAACTACCAATGACACTTCAAATGAAGAAGAACCAAGGCATAGTAAAATGGCTAAAACATCTAGTTCGTTTGGTCTAGATTTTCTAACCTACATGGTAGAAAATGATCTAACAACTTTTGATGAAACAATGTCTACACCTGAAGCACTGCATTGGAAAGAAGCTATCAATAATGAGATAGACTCTATGATGCAAAACCATACTTGGAAGTTGGTTGATTTACGTCCCGAAAATAAGCATTTATAGTGTAAACGGATTTTCAAAAAGAAACTAAAACTGGATGGGAAAGCTAGATTGGTTGCTAGTGATATAGACAAAATGAAGGACTTAACTTCTTTGATACCTACTCATCAGTGACTAGAATCAATTCAATAATGTTGTTAATAGAGTGGCATTACATAACCCTAATATTCATCAAATGGATGTAAAAACGACATTCCTAAATGGTGAGCTAGAAAAGAAGATATACATTAAAAAACGAGAAGGGTTCATCTCTCCTAATCACAAACAAAATGTTTATAAACTCGTTAAGTCCTGTACGGATTGAAACAAGCTCCTAAGCAATGACACTAAAGTTTGACAATACGATGTTGTCTAATGGATTTAAGATAAATGAGTTGACAAGTGTGTGTATATAAAACATACAGCGAAAGTTTATGTGATTGTATGTCTATATGTAAACGACATGTTAATAATGGGCAATAGTCACGAAATAATACTAAACACCAAGAGAATGTTAACGAAACATTTTGATATGAAAGACTTGTGTGTGGCTAATGTGATATTAGGGATTAAGATCTCTAGAATATTGGAAGAAATTGTACCTTCCCAATCTCACTACATTGAGAGCATACTTAAAAGGAATAATGCACTTGAGGAAAGTCCTGCGAAAATTCCTATTGACACAAGTTTACACTTAGTAAAAAACACGGGTGAATGTGTGTTACAACTAAAGCATTCACAAATTATAGACAATCTAGTGTATATTACAAATTGCACACGACTGGACAAAGTATTTATTGCGAATAAACTTAGTAGATTTACAAATAATCCAAATCATGATCATTGGAAGGCTTTGACAAGGGTTCTTAGGTATTTGAAGTATACTTAACATATGGATTACACTTCACAAAATATCCTACGATATTGAAATGATATTGTGATGCAAATTGAATATCCGGCATGAAGGATTCCAAGTCTATTAGTGGTTATGTATTTACCATTGATGGAGCTGCTATGTCATGGAAATCAATAAAGCAAACTTGTATAGCTCGATCAACGATGGAATTGGAGTTTATTACTTTAGACAAAGTTGAAGAAGAAACAGAACGGCTTCGTAACTTCTTGGAAGATATTTCATGTTGACCTAAGCCGGTACCGGCAATAGGTATACATTGTGATAGTCAATCGGCTATTGGAAGGGCGCAAAACATCATGTATAATGGTAACTCTAGACATATACGTCGTAAACACAATATTATTAAACAACTGATTTCTAATAGTATTATCTCCTTAGATTATGTGAAATCAAAGAAAAATATCGCGAATCCACTTATGAAAGGTTTATCGAGAGATTAAGTACGTTGTCTATCGAAAAGAATGTGATTAAAGCTTACTATATAAGAGTTTTTATAACGGTAACCCTACCTTGTTGATTGGAGATCCCAAGATCTTGGTCCAATGGGACTGTTGCGTTTTTATATCGCAAGTGTACGATATCGTAACAAATAATATAGTGGACCTTTGAGTCCGAATTATCATTCTCACGAGAACTATATTTCAGACTTAATCTACTTTTCCTAACTCCTATTTGATGAAAGTAAACAAATAAAGAATAGTAATAGTTGTGAATAATTTTTTTACTTGTGAACTAACTATACTAAACTAATGGAAAGTATAAGAAGATTTCAAACACTGATTTATAAAATATTCGAATACGTAATGAATATTAGGGCAAAACAAGTTCATCTAATGATCACCTCAATTCTTAATTCAAGATTCTAGCCTAATGTACTATTCGATCGAATTCTTCTATAGTATTCAATTTACCCCTCTCGAGTTCTCATTGAGCCTATTAAATTAATTCAATTTTATATCTCTATGCGAATTACCGTTAGTTAAACGAATTATAGTTATAAGAATTCTTATAACGATCGCAATAATTAGTTATACTACTGAATTGGATTTTTTTATACAGTCTAAGTCTCAAACTCACTTCTCGATTCGTAAGAAACTCAAATAATCATCAAATTATTGGTCAGATAATTCAAAGCATTAAACTCATAACAAAATCAACACATAAANGGTCCAAGAATGTAAAATTCAATGGTTTTGGGTTTAACATCTATGGTCCACTATTTCAACCTATTCAATTATGAAATCAACTTATTCCTACACAATGCTTAGCTTAACTCATGTGCTTAATATATATCAAATTTCACATGAAAAATAAAAAAATTAATCTAAGAATGTAACTTATTCACCATTCATAAATCAATTCATGATTCAATATATTTACCATTGTCAGCTAAGCCAACTGACTCACACAAGCACACAATTTTTATTTTTTATTTTTAGTAAAGTAATAAAAGCACACAAAACACATAAAACAAATGAAAAATCATGTTTTTCACCCCTAAACTTAAACTAGATATTGTCCTCAATGTCTTTAATCCTAAATCTGCATATAAAGGGGTGGGGAAGAAAGTGAAGAAAAGACTCCCCTGATAAGGTGTGTAATTCAATGACTAGTTTTCCTATTGCTCCATTTGACTCCTTGGTAAATATTTGTTTAGATGTTCTGCGATATCGTGTTCCTGAAAAATCAAATAAGGCATTAATATCAAGTAATTGGAACAAGTGTTACTTAGTTCTAACTTTTAATAAATCAATTAACTTATTGAAGATATAAGGGGAAACGGGGTATGGGTGATGAGTCATAAATAACTTAAAATAAACTAAATTATCCTAAATCTCAAAAATACAATAAATAAAAAGGAAGAAACATTGGGTTGTCTTCCAAGAAGC
Source organism: Fraxinus ornus (assembly GCA_903798235.1). Taxonomy (NCBI): domain Eukaryota; kingdom Viridiplantae; phylum Streptophyta; class Magnoliopsida; order Lamiales; family Oleaceae; genus Fraxinus; species Fraxinus ornus. The sequence continues at coordinate 36,354 of CAIGRF010083772.1, forward strand.
GCCTTTTTTTTATAGTCTTTAGCTCGACTTTGGAAATTGAATCACGGGCACCTAAAGAAAGTTTTGGATGCTTTGCCCATTTTCCTTCGTTTGGCTTTGATCTATTTTTCATTTAGTCTCCAAACTTCTACCTCGCCCTTTCCGATGTAATAGGTCTTTTCTATTTTATCCAACTCAATTTCAATTACGTAGACTTCCCTTCTACATCGGGCTTAATCACAAAATCAATTTTTGGACAATCAATAAAGTCAGAAAAATGTTAGTTGGTTTCATTCTCGTTGATTGCCACATCCTCATTTGATTCTGTTGTGATCAACACGTCATTCTCTTTAATCCCTTCTTCCATAGTTGATATATCTTCAGGTTGAATGATCGGTCCACAATCTAGATCCACAGATAATGACAAGTCGGTCCTGTTGACTCATTCGAATGGATTGTACCCCCATTGTTGAAATCCTTCCCAGTACATGTAATCTCCCATAAACATATCCTTTTCATCCAACTTGACAGGTTCTTTAAAGTACTTTGAAAGTGCCTGCTCGTTCAATAGTGGAGGACCATCTCCCACAAGTTTGATGTTCTCATCCCAATCGTCAAGTAAAAAATCTCCCATGAGCATGTACTCTTCATTAGATTTTTCAATTGCTTGTTTTCTACACATCAGATATTTTCGAAATCTCAGAAATTTCGATGTGTGTAAACTAGAGAACAAGCATTTTCCAGTACAATACACCGTGTCATAATTTTCAAAACTTGAATATCCTCCAAGCATATCTTGACAATCTATGTAGAGATTCATCATTGCAACAATTTTGTTACTTTACCATTGTCAGAATCATGTATAAATATCTGAAAAGCACAAAAAGAGAATGTCAACACAAGATAGATTAAAGCTGTAGGGAGTTAGTTAAATAATATAAAAAGGAAAAAAAAGAAAAGTACATAACAAATAAAATCAAGTAATAGTTAAAAATAAAGTAAACTAAGGCTAAAAGTGAATAGTCCCCGACCAAAAGTTGTTGCATTTTTTATATCGCAAGTGTACGATATCGTAACAAGCAATATAGTGTACCTTTGAGTCCGGATTATCATTCCCACGAGGACTATACTTCAGTTTTAATCTACTTTTCCTACTCCTAATTGATGAAAGACAAAAACAGAATGGTAATAGTTGTGAATAATTTTTCTTACTTGTGAACTAATGGAAAGTAATAGGAAATTACAAACACCAATTTAATAAAGATTCGAATGAGTGATGAATATTAGGACAAAACAAGTTCATTTAATGATCACCTTAATTCCTAATTCAAGATTCTAACCTAATATAGTGTTCGATTGAATTCTTCTATGATATTCAATTTACCCCTCTCGAGTTCTCATTGAGCCTATTTAACTAATTCATTCCATATCTCTATGCGAATTACCCTTAGTTAAACGAATTATAGTTCTAAGAATTTCTATAACGACCGCAATAACTAGTATATGTATCTATACACATTATACTACTTTACCAAATTTTATTATACGTTCTAAGCCTCAAATTCACCTCTAGATTCGTAAGAAACTCAAATAATCATCAAATTATTGGTCAGATAATTCAAAGCATTAAACTCATAACAAAATCAACACATAAATAAATATGCAACATAAATTTTTGAATAAAAGAATCAAGAATCACAAAAGACTACATTGTTCGCTCTAATTTAATGTTTAGTTAAGCATAATGTAAAAGGAAAAAAATAAATAAGTATCTTTGAGTACATCATCGGATTAATTGAATAAAGATATGGAAAAAAAATCTACTTTTGCGCCAAAGTTTTTTTCTGCTTCCAATCTTTGCTTTAAACTTGAATCCCGTGATAAATTTATTCTCTTGATTTGACACTTCGATATTTTGTTATATCTCTATTTTTTCAATGCGTCGAACCCCTAATTCGTGCCTTCTTTGATCTATTTATAGTTTCATACACGTCATTGGCCAAATTGGAGTCATTTTCTAGGCTTCTCGCGACCCATTCAATCAATAACCTACTTGTGTGGTGAAAAGCCTAGGAGCCGCAATATTTGTCTAGGTAGCACCTGGGAGCTATGGTGGTAGCGCCTTGCTGAAAAACTCTGCCATGGGTATAATGTAGCGCCTGGGCGCTGTGTTTGTAGCACCTGGATGCTGAGTTGCTGTTCCACTCTGCGTTTGTTTCAGTGTTTTTATCTTAACTTTTTTTTTTCATGATATTCGATTAAGGTGATTCCAAATGCTTTGAAAAGATAACCCAAAAGGATACAACTTTTCTAGAATACCTCTTTTTCAATTCGAACATTTACTGGGCCAAAAATGGATCTCAATCTCCAACTAAAAATTTGGACATCCTTGTGCGGTTGAAAATTGATTTGTTTTCACTCCCTTTGATATTTACTTGTATCCATTTGACCCCTAGCATTCTCAAATCTTCATCGTGAGTTTCGACACAACTTTTGAGTATTTACACTTTAGCCCTCAAACTTTGAATATTGTCATTTTTCGCTTCTGCCTTTCAATTTCACTTCCATTTATTGAGTTTCACGTAATAACACATTATATAATAAATTAATTTATAATTCCATTAAAAAAATTACGAAATGTCATTATTTTAGAGCCCGAATAAGTGTATAAAATACACTTATCAAGGACGTCTAAGTTATAAAGATTCAATGAAGCACTTGTGAATACACTTCCTAACTCATTCTTATAATAATTAAAGTGTTTTATGCAGAATGTTAAATGTTAAGATATGTTTTTATTGATTCCTATATCTTAATTAAATTAAGTAGAGTAGTGGGGTTGCTTCAACAAAAATTGTTAGGGGCTGAAATTTTTAAACATTTATGAAACCCAATAGTGGTTCAGGGCCAAAATGAACCAAGTCATGAAAACCACGAACAATTTAGGAAAAATATCTGTGTAAGCATTATTGTCTGGTTTACACCAATAACCGAATGGTTCAAGATATCACGTTTACCAATTAATCAAATAAATTCGATATTATTTTACCGAGGAAGGTTCAAAGTCGGAAGCTACCTTACTTGATGTAGTGCTTTTCTATTATCTCTCTATGATGCATCATATGTTAAAAAGGTGTCACTGGTGCTCAAGCGGGTGAGAGACAGGCTAGCAACATCAAGAGATGCGTCATTTCTTGACGTTGCTAAGTTTTGGGTGTGTCTCTTCACTCACAACCTCTCCCCTCTATAAATAGGACCCTTTGGATATCCATTACACATCCAATATCATTTGTATTGAGTCTTGCATCAAAATCTCTTCAAAAATCATTCCAAAAGTTATTTTCCTATAGAGAGAGGAAAAAATGTTTGAAGTTCGTAGTTGCTTATGGTTTGAAGTACTTTTACACAAGTTATATTCGTTGTATCTTTTTAGACTAGTGTTGTAATCTGTTAGCACCATTGCAGGACAAATTTGTCTTAAGGAGAAAGTGTTTTATCACTTATTTTGGATTTTTCGTTCATCTCTCATTCCTTTCTTTACTTTTTCTATTTCATATTAAGTTTAGTTACACTCCAAAAATTAAACTTTGTCATTCACTTTGTCTGTTACAAACAACCATTTCACTACACAAATCACTAACACCATGTCTGCTCCATAAACTGCATCCTTTTTATGACTTCTTGCCGTTGGCGAATGATTCTCAGGAAACAAAGATTCATCTTTATGGCTTTCCTATTAGTTTTAACTATTCAGAACTCAACACTCCATTAAGCATATATCCCACGTTGAATAAAGATGAAATAAATATATAACATATAAAAGCTTTCGGCACCTCATCTTCACATGGTTTATGTTTAAAGATAGAACTTCAAGTACCAATATGTCCTTTATTGCGCTTTCTATCATATAATTAACTGTATTTGATCTGCTGCCTCCAACACCGATTACCTTGATCTTGGCGTCATTATGATTGCTCAAACATGAAGAGTCTCTTGTGCTCTCAGTCAAACTTGCACTCTAACTATACTGACTCGGACCGATCACCTCTAAGAATTGAAATTTCCAAGTATAGATATACTAGTAATGGGTCCTTGCTCTCAACTTGTTTAAAACTGCGAGAACTGGTTGAACATTTGAGTTGAGAAAAGATTTCCAAGTATAGATACACAACATACCATTATTTTCTTATACCAATTTTAGAGGGTAACTTTACCTCCAGCTTTACAGCACAAACCAACTTTGAAGTAAGAACTAACAACGAATGGTAAAAGTACAAATTTTTAATAAGAACTCAGATTTTCATAGTTGTAGCATAGAATTGCATTACATATAAAAATGTTGGGTTGTTAAAAATTGACAATTACCCACCTTAATGGAATGTCAAAATTTAGTTAATGAGTTTGAGCATCCAATAAGAAACTAAAATGCTTGAAAATGAACTACAAAAAGAACCTGGACACCTGTAGTGGAAATACAAGGATAGATTTAACTAATTTCTTTTATTTGCTAAGTAGAGAAGGTTTAGTCCGTTTTCCCGATTTTTCCTTTATTTTACAAGCTAGCTAGAAGCTAATAACTTTGTCAACAAGTAGAGACAGAGTAGTGAGTAAAGTGACATTATTAATATTTGTTGGCAATGCAGATGACAGTATGGGAAATTCAATATTAAGTATATCACTTTAAGAAGAAAATAAAAAATCCACATGGTTCAAGCCAGAAAGGCATGAGAGAAAAGCCTATTAGTTAGTTATTGTGAGGCCACAATTCTCGATTGGAGGGGACTTCAAAGGCCTCTAATGAAAGGGGCTAAGTGATTTGTTGAAGTTGTGAGATGTAATACATCAGTAGGGAAGTGTTCCGCCTTAGAAGGAAGCCCTCGCGCAAGCAGTGGTGGATGAAGCAGAAGCAAGAATGTCGGCTTGGGTAACGTAAACATTGGTGAGAATCCAATGCCCCAAAACCTAAGGGTTTAATCTATGTTAGAAATTGAAAGAGGTTATACTACACGATATGAACATAAGAAATGAGAATTTAATTTGGCAGATAAATTGAAGATTTTATTTAACTATAATGGAGAGAGAAATTACAATAATATTGTGTTCCTACACAATTCTAATTTGTAGTAATAAATTAATTTATAAAGAAGAGACTACTATTTATAGAGGTACATGTCAAACCCTAATAATAGCCTAAAGATGGAACCTAGGTCAAGAAATGCGTGGAATAAACAAAACAAAGAAAATTCAGATTACAGCTTCGCTCGAGCTCCAGGCTCGCTGCTCGAATGCATGTTGAGCGGTAGATGGGCATAGAGGTGTCAATCCGGGTGGTCCGGACTGGGTCGACCCGCCAACATATGAGCCTGGTAACGGCCCGCGTGAAACAAAGCCCGCCCGCTACGAGTTACGGACTGGTTACGGGTCGGCCCACAATTTTGAACTACAACCCGGGCCCGTCCGCTGACCCATCCGGGTCGAGCCCATGCGGGTCACGGGTCGCGGTTTGTTCCGATTTGACCCGTATAATTATATAAATAAAATTATAAAAATATAGAATTTTTCATATTTATAGCAAATTTTTTTCTTTTTTTAAAAAAATGTAAACTAAGAATTGAACAAAATGATAAATTCATATTTATACAAAGAAATGTTTACATAGAATTCAAATTTAATGTTACATGAATTATTTATAACTCTGAAAAGTTAAATTTAACTTAAACAAATAACAATTAAATGCATTTCTAATTACTATTATCAAATATTTATAATATAAGTACATCTAATTAGGTTGGTACATACTTTTACTGTAATTTATAGTTTAAATACATTTCAATTAAGTTGTCACCTACTTAACTATAATATTTAATTTAATTTTTTTTTTCACGGGTCACGGTTAACCGCGGCTCGTGAAGGTGCAACCCACGAAGCTCGCGGGTCACACCTCCTTGACCCTTGAACCGCCCGCTCGGGTCACGGGTCGGTACGCCGTCCCGAGTCGATCCGGGCCGATTTTCACGGGTCTGGTCGGCCCGAACGTCTTGACACCTCTAGGTGGGCAACATGTTTTTTGCTAAAACTCTTGTCTCACCGCTCGAGCGTCTAGCTAGTGCCATCAGTCCATTTTCTTACATGAACCGTATTTAGACGTCTTCAAGGCCCAATACACCAAACCATGAAAATCCTATATGAATTTAAGTCACCAACACAGCAATCTCTACCTATACACAAATTCTACTACAACGAACGAAACTCCAAAATTTATCCACTTGGAGAAAAAACTCGACTGCAAGAAATGAGCTGAACTTTTTAACAAGAACCAAACTAACTTTTCCAACGAAAAAATTTCTCTACCTCTTCCAAAATATCCAACTAGGATAAATGAATCCAAGCACTGCTCCGCAAAATTGCCTTGAGATCCCACAAATCATAAATGATTTAAAATTTTACAAACAAGGTTGAAACACACCCCGAAACAGAATCAACACTAATTGCTTTTGTAGAAGGCCAATTCCTAGTCTAAACACCTTCAAATACACTTAAAGCATGTGCAACAAAATTAGCTTCTCTGTACCTTTCTTCAATAGGTCTGTCACTAGCAATTGAATACGATGGCACCCCAGGTAATGTTGAAAAAACGACATTGCCCATATCCTCTTAACTTGACTGAGCTATGTTCTTCAACATGGATCACAAACCAAATTCCAACAATATTTTACCAAACTGAATATCCACCACGGTATTAAACATCTGCTGACTATTCCTTATGGATTTTACACAACCTTGCAAGACGTATAATTGAGACTTTTTCAGCCCATCGAATGCAACACGGACGCCTTTGCAAAATTTTAAAACTCTACCTCCACCAATGAACTCATACCTATTTGAATCAAGATTAGCCAATAAGATGAGATTTTTCTTCAAATCTGAAACATGTTGAACGTGATCAAGTGTTCTAAATGTCTCTTCTAGTAGCTCAAGTCTGACTCTACAAATACTAGCTACTCGACAATGTGCGTTGTTTCTCATGATCACGACACCTTTCGAGATTATTTCATAGCTGCAAAAAAATATCGATTGGAACACATATGAAAGGCCCAAGTTGAATCGAGAATCCAATTCTCATTAGATCTAGATTCACCGTTAGAAATAGTCAAAAGATCCTCATCACTCAAATAGTCTTCTATGACATTGGCTTGGCCTGAAGTATCCCTTTACATTCCCTTCTGATTTGTAGCCAACTTATTTTAAATCTGCAACTCGTTGCAATTCCTCTTGATAGGTCATTTCTTCTTACAATAAAAACAAGCTTTATTACTGAAATTTTATTTCAATTTGCCCATCCTTGACCGCCATGAACAATAAGGCATTTTCCATCTTTAGCCACATGTTTCATCTTCTCCTTTGAAAATTAAGAATCATACGCATCCTCGGTGGTGATAGAGTATCACAACTGTGCAAAATTGTGTCTCTAAACATTGTAAATGAAGCGGGCAATGAACACAAAAGAATTAATGCCAAGTCTTCTTCATCATACTTTACCTTTAAAGTCTCCAAATAAGAGATGAATTCTTTAAAAACAATCAAGTGATCTTCTAAATATCCATCTTGTGTTATACTATGATAATACAAACTTTGCTTCAGGTGCAATTTACTAGTTAGACTTTTACTCATGTAAAATTACTCCAACTTCAACCATAATGCAAGTGCAGTTTATTCCTTCGAAATATCCTGAAAAATATTATTCGAAAAATGAAGATGAATTTGTGAAAGTCCATTTCGATCCTTACATTGTTTCTGCCTCGCAATCCAAATTGTGGGCATCTTGTCAACTCCGATCAATGTTTCATCCAAATCCACTTGAGCGAGTATTGCTCCCATCTTCACCCACCACAACGAAAATCAAGTTTTGTGACCCAAAAACAGACGTCATACTTTATTGTTGCCATCGAGAACAAATAAACATCAAACAAATCAAAGATCTGATACCACTTGTTAGAAACTAAACGAGGTTATACGACACAATATGAAGCATTGATTACAACAACAAGAACACAAGAATTTAATTTAGCAAAGGAAATTTGGATTTTATTCAAATATAATGGAGAAATAAATTACAACAATATTGTGTTCTTACACGATTCCAACTTGCTATTATAAATTAACTTGTAAAGAAGAGTCTACTATATATAAGAGTATATGTCAAACCCTAATAATAGCCCTAAAGACAGAAACTATGTCAAAAAAATGCATGGAATAAACAAAACAAAGAAAACTCGGATGACAGCAATGCTCGAGTGCCGGGCTTGCTACTCGAGCCCCAATCAAGTAAGCAGATGACGGTCCTTTACTAAAAATTTCGTCTCGCGACTCGAGCGCCTGCTATCGGTAGGCTAGTGCCGTCAATCCATTTTCCTCCATGGACCTTAATTAGACGTCTTTCAAGGTCCAATATACCGAACCATGCAAAACCTAGATGAATTTGGATCACAAACCCAACAGTCTATTTCAACAATTAGTGTTTGGCACTAGTTGGTAGCAAACAAGCCTGCTGAGGGCTAATAAAGCTTGAGACAGCTCGATTAGTGGCTTGTCGAACTAGGTCGTGCCATATTTGTTCGTGTTGACAAATAAGGGTCGTTGGTTACCCATGTGGGGTGACCCCAACCCGCAAGACAGTAAAGTGGGTTGTAGGGAGTGAATTGAACTTGGAATTCGAACATTTAACTCCTCATATCCTCCTATAACTCCCCACATAACCTCCATTTAATTGTGTTAGAAAAAATGGAGATAAAAGATATTGCAATATGGTGAAAATCGTATGGAAAATATTGCCAAAATTGAAAGGCACCTGGAACCACGATCTTGACACGAAACTCACAAAACTTTACACCTAGGTCGCTGATAATAATCCACTTCCACTATGATCGAGATTGAGACAATTGGAGTGTAAGAAAATTGTAGTTTTG
>CAIGRF010083789.1:0-21755 GCA_903798235.1 Fraxinus ornus
ATGGAGTAGCAGCCATCCCAATGAGGATGCAAGATGGCTATGGTTGATGGCTGTTATCTGTGAGATTTGGTTTGCATTCTCTTGGCTGCTTGACCAGCTTCCAAAGTTGTGCCCCATTAATCGTGCAACTGACCTTAATGTGTTGAAAGAAAAATTTGAAACACCCGGTCCCTCCAATCCAACCGGGAAATCTGATCTTCCAGGAATAGATATATTTGTTTCTACAGCTGATCCTGAAAAAGAACCTCCACTTGTTACTGCAAACACTATTCTTTCTATTCTTGCTGCTGATTACCCAGTTGATAAGCTTGCTTGTTATGTTTCTGATGATGGAGGTGCTCTTCTGACATTTGAGGCCATGGCAGAAGCAGCAAGTTTTGCAAACTTGTGGGTACCATTCTGTCGAAAACATGAGATTGAACCAAGAAACCCAGAATCATACTTTGGCCTGAAAAAGGATCCCTTTAAGAATAAGGTGCGCTCAGATTTTGTCAAGGATCGTAGAAGGGCTAAACGTGAATATGACGAGTTCAAGGTTCGAATCAATGGGCTTCCTGACTCAATTCGTCGTCGTTCTGATGCCTATAATGCACGTGAAGAAATAAAGGCCATGAAGCTTCAGAGAGAGACTGCTGGGGATGAACCAATGGAAATGGTGAAAGTCCGTAAAGCCACATGGATGGCAGATGGAACCTACTGGCCTGGCACTTGGATTGTTTCTGCTCCTGAGCACTCTAGGGGTGACCATGCAGGAATCATTCAGGTACTTTCTTAAAACAAAGAACTGACATGGGTTTTCTCTTGCTTTTGGCACAATGGGTCGTCCACTGGTGGCCATTGGTCTCAAATGAATAACTACATTCATTGGCTCTCAACTTAATCTGGATCTTTTTTGGCCATATGATAGAGAATCTAGACCTCTTCTCTTACTAAGTTATGCTTATTGCTTCAGTTAGTGTTTAGAGGAGTAAAGCCTTCGTCTGCCATTGATTCATGCTTTCTGGTTATCTCCTGTTGGTCCTATCATTAATTGGTGTTTGGAGGACTGGAGTGCTTTCTCCTACCATTTATTCAGTGTTCAAGCCCATGGGACTTTCCTCTGGGTGATCAATGTCTCATGTAACTGCCACGTGCTGTGTCCGTCTTTGGTTTCAGCTTAATTTGTATATTTTTAGTACAATAATCTATGCTGTTGCCAATTTTTGGGCTTACTTATTAGACAATTAGAATCAAAATATTATATGAACAGAGTTGTCATAGAACACTTTGATTTGGACAACCTTTAGTGCCAATATCTGCAGTTCGTCATTTTCCAAGTTTTAATCAAGGCCACCTAAAAAACTTTCGTGGAAAGGCTTGTTATATGTTAATCATAAGATGCTGTTAAGAGTGTTCAATTAGCTGACTAGAAATCTTGCTCTGCAGGTAATGTTAAAACCTCCGAGTGATGAACCTCTACATGGAACAACTGTTGACAATAGTCCACTTGATTTTACCGAAGTTGATATTCGGCTTCCTATGCTCGTCTATGTTTCTCGTGAAAAACGCCCTGGGTATGATCACAATAAGAAGGCTGGGGCAATGAATGCACTGGTTCGAGCCTCAGCTATCATGTCCAATGGCCCTTTCATACTTAACCTCGATTGTGATCACTACATTTACAACTCAGAGGCAATAAGAGAAGGGATGTGTTTTATGATGGACCGAGGTGGGGACCGCATTTGTTACGTCCAGTTTCCTCAGAGATTCGAGGGAATAGATCCATCTGACCGCTATGCAAATCACAATACCGTTTTCTTTGATGTCAATATGCGGGCTCTAGATGGGCTTCAGGGACCAGTTTATGTGGGCACCGGGTGCCTCTTTCGCCGGACTGCCCTGTATGGTTTTGATCCACCGCGGTCTAAAGATTACCACTCGGGTTGCTGCAGCTGTTGCTTTCCTCGTCCTAAGAAAGGTGTTTCTATTTCTTCTGCACCCGATGAGCATCGAGCACTTAGAATGGGAGATTCTGATGACGACGAAATGAATCCTTCAATCTATTCTAAAAGGTTCGGTAACTCCTTATTGATTCTATTCCAGTGGCAGAATTCCAAGGCAGACCACTAGCAGATCACCCTGCGGTGAAGAATGGACGGCCTCCTGGTGCTCTAATCATACCTAGGGAACTCCTCGACGCATCTACTGTTGCTGAAGCAATTAGCGTCATCTCATGTTGGTACGAAGATAAAACTGAGTGGGGCAATCGGGTTGGGTGGATTTACGGATCTGTGACAGAAGATGTGGTAACTGGTTATAGAATGCACAATCGTGGTTGGAGATCTATATACTGTGTCACTAAAAGGGATGCTTTCCGTGGCACTGCACCTATTAATCTAACTGACAGGCTTCACCAGGTCCTTCGATGGGCCACTGGTTCTGTCGAGATCTTCTTCTCACGTAATAATGCGTTACTGGCTAGTCCCAAGATGAAGCTTCTGCAGAGAGTTGCCTACCTTAATGTGGGTATCTATCCTTTCACTTCCGTGTTTCTCATTGTTTACTGCTTCCTCCCTGCGCTGTCGCTCTTTTCTGGTCAATTTATTGTCCAGACTCTGAACGTGACTTTCCTCACCTACCTCCTGGTCATCACTTTGACCCTCTGCATGTTGGCCGTGCTCGAGATCAAATGGTCGGGTATTGAGTTGGAAGAGTGGTGGCGAAACGAGCAATTCTGGTTGATTGGAGGCACGAGTGCTCATCTTGCTGCTGTACTCCAGGGGCTACTGAAGGTGATTGCCGGGATAGAGATATCATTTACTTTGACATCAAAGTCTGCCGGTGATGATAATGACGATGAATATGCCGATCTCTACGTCATAAAATGGTCATACTTGATGATACCGCCAATTACTATCATGATGACTAACTTGATCGCAATAGCAGTTGGTTTTAGCCGGACAATATACAGTGCCATACCACAGTGGAGCCGTTTGCTTGGAGGTGTATTCTTTAGCTTCTGGGTGTTGGCACATCTATATCCCTTTGCAAAAGGACTTATGGGAAGACGAGGAAGGACACCAACAATTGTATTTGTTTGGTCTGGACTTATTGCCATTACCATTTCCCTCCTTTGGGTTGCGATCAACCCCCCGGCCGGCAATAATGAAATCGGAGGATCCTTCCAGTTTCCATGACATGGCTCGACTGGTACCCTTTCTTGTTTACTTGGCTACCTTGTAACTTGAGTAGACTTGATTTTCCTATTCTTACCTGTTTTTCTCCCTTAAATCTTCATAGGAAAGATACATTCATTGTAATTCAGAAACTTGGGGAGTAGAAATAGTTAATTATTCTTTCTTTTCAGTATATTTCAAGAGCTTTGAGATTTCCGATATTTTGTTAAAGAAAAAAAATTCGAGAAACACAAGTCTTTGTTGAATGATTGCATATAAGATTTTAAAGAAATGTAAGTAATGACACAAGATATTCTATTCTTAAAAAAATTACTCCATAATCCATCCGTCCCATAAAGATAGACTTGCTTATTTTCTCATTTGTTTTCAATCAATAGTTGAGAGCAAGACTGCCTTTTTAGGACGAAGTGAGTATATTATTTTGTTAGGTAGGTAGTTGATTCGTCTTCATTTCTTCCGTGTTCTGAATTTACTTATTAATTTTTTAAATATAATTTATATTTAAAAACAGAGAGTAAAATAAAATACAAGAGTTGAGGTTGGGTCGAAGCATTTTTCTGTCTTAATTCATGGTATGTAATTATACCATGTGTAACATTTTATTTATTATTATTATTATTATTAAGTCCCTTTTCGCTCACACTAGGGAAAAAAATTGTCAAAAAAATTCAATGTACTTCGTCCAGTATAAGAATGTCTATCTGAAATTGCTGGTATGATGATTAATTTTCAATGTACTTCGACGTATTTTTGGCATGCACGGTAATTTACAAAGATCAAATGTTATCTACTTATCCAGACGGGACAAGAGAAGAAAATTACCTCTAGCTGTTAATAAAATGGTACTTGGACTCAACATAGCTTTCAGCATCCCATAAAAATGAACCAAATGCAACTGCTTCCAGTACCAGCATGGTCAATCCAGCGAAAGTAACAGAAACTACTTCATCATTTGACGTATCGAGGGAGCCATCTCCCGTGACCCTAATATCAGGCCTGCCGAACAATGCCTGCGTTTGCTTTTCAATCAAAGATATTGCTTCTTTAGATCTCATGGTCGCGTATCTTTGAAGCGTTTCTGCATCCAAATACATTACATAGGATCTCAATCTGTATGATTTACCCTCATTGGTGGAATCTGTTGTACCTCCTCCATCGCCATCATCAGGATAGATCCGTATCAAAGAATTTGGATCCCATTGCTGCTTTTCTGGTACGGGCTCTTCAAAACGTGCCAAGTCTTCATTGAAACCTTCTGGAAGGGTATTCATTGATCTCTCAAGTTGATACCTTTCATCGACTCTTCTGAGGAAATATCCATACATAATAGAAGCTGCATAAAGCTTTCCAAGTTTAATTTTGCTAATCTGAACAATAGTATCAAGGGGTCCCACCGTACGCTCACCGAGGACAAGAGACAGGTGGCTACGAATCATCTCAAATGCCTCGGGAGAGTGCACGGACTCCAGCTTCTGTTCTTGATTTGGCCAAAAATCCACCCTTCCAGCAGGATCAGACGTTGAAGATATCTTTGGGATCATCGAAATGCCATTGTCTACAAATCTGTGTACAATCAAGCAATATATGATCTCCTCCAGTATCTTTCGCCTTTCTTTTTCTTTCACTTCAGCTATCCTCCTGAAAAGATAATAAAAAAGAAAATTAAGTGTTGGCAGGTTCTTTCAACAAGTGTACTTGTCTAGAGGCTCCTACATGCTCATGGAATATGGTTAATTCTTTGCATTTCATTTCATTAAATCTTTTCACGCAACAAGAAAATCAGCAAAATTCAGTCTCTTGAGAGGAGAGGAACTCTGACAAGGAATGCCATCTAAAGAATGCAATTTCATGATCCCGTAAAATTTATTGTATTAGCACCTAAAGGTTTTGCACTTTTGCGTTCCAACACTATTGTATCGCCGTCTCTAATACAAGCGTGCTTTCTAGTTTCTCAACCTCAGAGATTACCTCAAAATCTGACAAATTTTGTTAGCACCTCATCTCAAGTTGACAAATATATTGGCTAAGCAGGTCCAATTCACTCCATCTTTTGTTCAGATTATTTCCTATACTAAAGTACAATTGGAATAGAACATGCTAAATTTTAATAAGCATTCGGTTTAACACTGGCTTCAAAGGACAATGACAATGCAATCCCAAAACGTGCAACCAGATGCATCCGCCATTGCTGTTCCCGACAGTCTCAACTCTCGACAAGTAAATGAAAGAGAAAAACCTCACAACCAATGACAAACCGTAGTACATCTCTTCTAACCTGAAGATAAGAAAATCCAAATCTGAAGACTAAGCCTATTCAAAGAAAGTTCAACCCCTAAGACTTAGGACCTAAGTGAGTAATGGGAAGGGATGTATTCTGGGCTGTAATTTTAAGAGCAAAAATGAAGTCTAGAATCAGATTCCTATTGCATAATATGTCAAAGTCAACTATAGGATATTCACCAGTTTAAAAATGTTATAAAAGAAAGGAGATAGACGGTCTTGAAAACTAACTAGTAGTCTTAACAATCAATTGCACACACCAAATCAAGACTGGAATTAAAAATAAGATATGTTTTAAATGGTAAAGCTCAAACTCATATATCTGAAACAAGTGAGGAGTACAAAGAATACAATTTGAACCTTAATTTACACATATTGACAACGCAGAAAACTACCTTGTTATGTTGTTTTTACCTAAAAGTTTCATATATCATTGTGTTAAATTTTTGTACCCTAAAATAAAATTGGATTACCAACGCATATTAAACATAAATAGTTTTGCCAAAAACGAAATGTTGGTACGTATACAAACTGCTTATGATAATTCAACATTAAAGATGCAAAAGGGAAAACTAAATCCACATATCCTCTCCTTGCTTTACTTTCAGATATAATGGATTATGCATGCCCATTTACAGAGTTTTTAAAGACCCTAAAGTCTATTCTGCCAGCAATTATAGACTGAGTGGGAGTAGCACAACAGTGGGTAATGCAACAATGAACAACAATCCAAAAGAACCTTGTCAGTTCATCCATGGAGTCTTTACAGAGTGTAGTGTTTCATTCTGCCAGCATTTATAGTCTAATACTTTTGTAACTCTCTGTGTCTAATTTTATTTTATTTTTCCTCTCAAAAAATCCTTCTTCCGAAGCTAGCAAGAATTGTTGAACCAATGGATCCAAAAACTTGAGCTGTTAGAGAAGGCCACATGTATTATTTAAATCTTATCTTCAACACACCCCAAGTGTAGGCATGATTCGTTTTTCCCATCAAAGCCTTACACGTCTATAAGTTTTTAATAAATTGGAGGGCGATAAGACTGGAACCTAGTCAATTGATCTAAAAGCTTAAACTGTTAGAGAAGGTCACATGTATATCATACATGTCTCAACCTTTTATGTGGGACTAGAATAGCTAACCTCACCAGAGTTTAGCTTTGAATTCAAATTTGAACCCAGTTTGATCATACAAGAAATGCTTTTAAAAATCAACTCGCAGATCTGTCACAATCCAAACCATTCATATATATGAACCTGACCGACACATCTAACAAATAACAGCATATAGAATTACTACTTACTTATAGAGGAGAAGATCTTGAGATCCAGGTGGTGTTTTCTCTCTTTGGGCATCTCTCTCACTCTGGAGGGTCTCAAGCTGCTGGTCAATGGTGGTTGGGAGAAGATGTGGATGAGTTTGCAATATTTGGGCCAAAAGCTGTCCAACTGGGGATTCCAACTGAAGAGGAGCTATTGGAACTAAATCACCCCCAGAATTCCCAGATGCTCTTACTGTAAAGCTTCTCCTCCTTAACTTATCCGACCCAACACCTAGCTTGGGAGCACAAAATTGACAGCTCTAGAAAGTAAAATAAACTGTTAGGAAAGAAATCCATAGAGGTTTTAGGCAGAAGATACACAATACACCAGCATTTTGTTTATGGCACAAACCAAAGTATAAAGCTCATAAGTCAATACCAAGCCGCTACAATTCACAAGGTGGGCCATGCCCGTAATCTTTAATGACTATATGAATAACATCAATAGATCAACTGGAGAGTAAACTAACATTTTTTTGGCATTTATACTGAACAATAGTTGAATGAGGATTAGAACAGGGCATGCTCCTATCAACCCAATCCCCAACATTCAAAAACATGCAAATAGTTTTTTTTTTTTTTTATATTTTATCTGCTCCATCTGTGGCCTATGGAATAAAGTTTCAGTGTAACTGGATAAAACTGAGCATTATTAGAAACTCAAACATTTATGAAGATGAATAAAACTATAAGTGATATACAAATTTATGTCGAAGATTTATCAATTAGGTCCAATATTATCTGACACATTTTGATTTTGTAATGCTTTTATCTGTTTGAGAAATTTAGTGCAGAAGAAAAGCTTGTGTCAAAAAATCAAACAAGCTTTGTCTAACTTCAGAGCTGAAAATGACGAACAGTTCAATAAAATTAAATAGCCAAAATAATGGCATGTCATTGAAAATCTTAAAGAAAGGTTGAAAATCTCAAGCGCTCTGATATTTGCGGCTTCAATCATTTCTACATTCAGCAGCAGGGCATGACAATCCATGTGATCTGTCCAGAATTTTTTTTCTTAATGATTGTCTAAAAGTTCTAGTTGTTTCCAAAGGACATAGTTTAGCTACTGACATCTTCCACATGTTCACTGTTATACAAATTAATTACTTTTTGAATGGAACAGAAATGAAGTGACTGAACTCAAGACCTTCCACCTACTCCATTATCAAGTGAATTAACGGTTATATATAATATATATTCATCTTATGGCCAAATATTGAAAGTACTATAAGAGGTGGCTAAGAAAACAAAAAATGAAAATAAGTCAGTTTTATGTTCAAGTTTCAACTTTCAACTAATATGGTATTTGCGAGAGTTGTATGCTCATATAGGTTGGTAGCATAAACATCTGTACCACAGTGGATAGCTAAATAGTTGCATTATACGCATAGCACTTGGTAAGAGTGCATAGGCTTCTGCAAAATTACAATCTCTACTCGAGGGGTAGTGAAATGAAATATTGAGGGAGCTAATCTGCTAATGACAATGGAAAGGCGCTTATTATTCAAGAGTCTCCCCCTTACTCCCTAAGAGGTGGTATCAAAATTGAATCTCATGAGGATTTGGGGAATACCGTTATTCCTATCCATTTGTTTTGCAGTCACTCACTTTTATTTATGCTATTGTTCCTTTCGTCACTGGTAACATCAGAGTTGGACATCAATGTTTCTACATCTTCAACTGCAATAGGCAATGCATATTCGGTACCCTTTTTCTATCAACTTCACAAAATTTTCTGGGGCATGCCTACTCATAAACAATGGTGTTTGCCTCGGTACTTTAAAATTAAATTTATCAGGCTACAATCCATTCTTGAACAGTTTTGACAGACGAAAAGTTTTAAAGGGATAGGAGGACACCTCACCCTCAAAACAAAAAAATTAAAATATCAAAACAAAAATGGGAAACTTCTTGCCCATATATTGCATTATTTGCATAAACCAAAAACTCTTTTGGAATTTTAATTATGACAACGAAAACTCAAATTTAAACTTGAATTAATCTCTTCTTACTCAGTTCAATTAAACTAATCGAATTCCATACATGACGCAAACAACTTCCTCTGTCATTTACTCAATACTATAAAAGTAGAACACCAGAAACTATTCTATCTAATTTCCACTATTACACACAACTTAAAACATTTGATTAAAAAAAAAATTCTGAACTTTCCAGAATACACATACGTATAGATGAAAATGTTTACCCTGGGGATCCTATTAAGGCACTTGGGGTCGGAGGGTGAGTGGAAATGCTTGAATTCCCGTGACCTATAGGAACCGGCCGACGAAAGAACCACCGATAAGTCGGAAAACAAGCCGGAAATTTGCATAATCGGTCCCTCTTTCCAAATATGTGAGTGTTGGAAGGATATTTGATTCATCTTTTATAAGGGATGATTGCGTGGCAATTATCGGCACTTCTATTTTCAAACAAATGATATTTGCTACTATTTTCAAAAACTACGTGCGGAATCATGATTTTAGTCAAATTGTCGAAGTTGTTGATTTATTTATTAAGAATTACGTTGTATTTTCTTAATTAAAAAATGAATTTAGCCAGTACCGATTAAAACTCAAACTTTAATTTAATTTAAATTAAAGTCAAAAATAAATTTTAATCACATATTTCATGAATTCCACAATTTTTCAATTAAAATCTACTAAAAATTTAATTTTAATACATACCAAATAGGGATTTAATGTGCGTTGAGATATAAGTAAACCACAACTAATGTCATTGATAAAAATATAATATTGTGAAATTACATGATAACCAAAGTTCTCTCGATTGTAGAAAATTAGATATATTGTGAAATTACATAATATTCCATAAAAATAGGTAATTGGTGCAAAACAATTCTTAAATTTCTAATTTTTATTTTGGCACAATACCATCTAAATCAGGAAAACGTTGTGAAATACTAGCATTATCCAAACATGCTAAATTCAACTGTTATCTGGTCGAGTGCATTTAAATTCCTTAAAATGCCCTATGATTTTTTTTCATTAGAACTACTCTCTTTATAATAGAGGCGATATAGACATCTATAGTCGCCTCAAATACCTATATTTTACATTGGGTTCACCCCATCGTCCTATTGACTACAACCTCCGGACGACATAACTCCATACATACATTTCACTTCTCGTGTCCAAGGCAATCAACAGGAACCTAACCCCTGACTACGTCAGACGTGCCTCTAATATTCGAGACGATTAAGGTCTGAAGCCCGGTGGTTTAGAACAACTGTAATGTAACATTTTGAATTATTGCAATATGATTGATATGACATCTATGTAATGGAGATTGTGAATCAAATCTACTCTTTCACGCGTATCTCACGTGCCTATAATGGTTACGATGATACGTTTTGACAAGAATTCTAACAATTAATTTAAATCAATCTAAAGATCAAGATTTATTTTATTAGGATCTCAATAATTCCAAAATTCTTGACCGAAGTTTTGAAGCTGTCATCTGAGAAGAAGTTCCTCGTATGATGTTGTCGAGCAGTGGGACTCCATTTCAAGTTTTTGAAATGAACTCGTGATTTTTTTTTTATTTTTTTCATTTTGCATTTAAAATTACAAATATACTAATAGTAATAATTCACACAGAGTCATTTATAATGTGATGCTAACAAAAGAACATAGATCCATTGCCATCTCTTAGAAGTTTATAAATTATCTCTCCCAGCAGAATTTCCACAAACAATATTCAGTACATACCATCGACATTCCTCGACCATAAAAGATTGGTCGACTGAGAAATGATGGGCAATATCTAAGCAGGTTTTGACGCTAAAAACGTCAGTTTTTAATGAATTTTAAACTACATGCTACGTAAATTTTAGGGTTTCCTGTAAACTAGCGGTTAGGTTAAACCTTGCACTTCATTTTGCAAGACTTCATTGACTACTTTGAGTATGCTCCGCTTGCCCAGAATACTGAGACTCGTGGCCTCCGCTTTGGTCATCCCGACTGGACCTTGGATCTTCTTGTTCTGGATATTCACCAAGTCTCTCCTGCAGAACCATATAATTCAGTACAACACACAAAAAAAATAAAATAGAAACATGTGCAACACTATTGTAATGAGTTTGCTTCATGAAATCTTGCTTTGCAATCAGTGATTATGCATCCAGCAAGACTATAATCTAAGCATTCTAAGCATCAGACAATACCTTGAGAGCTGCATTCTGAGCAAGAAGCTGCTCATACTCACTCCTAATACGAGCAACCTCTGCTCTAAGAGAAGCATTTTCTTCTTTCATACCTTCAGCACGCTGAGCCAGTTCATCACATTCTGCCTGAGTCCCACGTATGGAAACAAAACAAAAAGTATCAGTGATGAAATCGATACAGGCAAAGCAACCTGAAAGTAGGAAATAACTGTCTGACCTGTTTTCGCAATCTGGATCGACGAGCTGATTCTCTGTTTGACTGCTTTCTTCTCTGCCTTTTGAGCTCTCTTTCATCCTGAACTCAAGGAAAGGTAAAGGTGTTTGGGTTATAATCACTGAAAGAGATGGATTAGAACACCAGATAAATTATTCTGTCAACGAGAATGCTGATATCCAATCACACATCAGTGTTAACCATAAGCAATTGCAAAATAGTCTATTGATGTCAATTATTTTGCAGGGCCACCCACCCTGCCCAACATCTGCACAAACAAAAAAGAAAAGAAAAAAAAAGTCCAATATTATAATTGGCACTGGTGTTGCTCCCATTGGATTCGATTATTGCTGGTTTTGCTTACTTTGCATCTTTTCTATAAGTTCACTAGATTCTTCCCAACATTTACCATTACAGTGTCTGAAAGATGATAAACAAAAATGAATAAAAAATTCACTGTATAAAGAACCGAGACGTCAAGTCCATTTATCACTTCCAGTCTTAAATCAGACACCCTAAACAAGACATTTGATAAAATCAGTGGTATTAAACAGCTGGAGAGAATAAAAAACCTGAACTCCATAGCTGCATCTGGTCCTCAACGAAGAAAAATTTAGAGTAACCTAAAAACCAGAAGCACCTCAAGATTTTAAAACCTCATGCAACATTTTATTCATTCTGGAATTCCCAAAACTCGAAAGAATTTCTTGCCCAGTCATAAAGATGAAAATCTGAAAACCTTATAACGTGTAATATAACATGTTCCATAAGGTATGCCTCAGGCGAAATTATTTTTTCCCTCTATTTTCACTAGGCCGAAATGGTAATAGTCACGCCACTGGCTCACTACTGAAGCAACTTCCACCCACCATTCAGAGACTTGCTTCAGTCTTATAGAAATAACCAAGTTTGCATACAGCACAATACTGGGTCCTGCATTTTAATCTTACCCAAACTGACTTGATACTACCAGTTTACCAGCTCACTTTTCAAAGTGTTGAAGTACAAGCCCATGAGAAGGAAAAATA
This sequence comes from Fraxinus ornus, assembly GCA_903798235.1. NCBI lineage: Eukaryota > Viridiplantae > Streptophyta > Magnoliopsida > Lamiales > Oleaceae > Fraxinus > Fraxinus ornus. Next base: position 12,204 of record CAIGRF010083789.1, read on the forward strand.
ATAGATAGATAGTTACAGAGTAAAGCCACAGGAGTTACTAGCAGCTGCTACATCAGAAGGTTACTTCTAGACCATTAGCTCAACGATAAATTCAAGTTTCAGAATTATGCTAATTACATGCAAGTTGAAGTCCAAAATAAAAATAAAACCATATCGAATATGGAAAAAATTAGCTGGTGTATGTATGAAAATATAACTCAATTGTACCGTTTCCGTATCGGAGTTTCTTTGTAATTGTTCTGGGGTCATTTTCAGGTATTAAAAGAACAAGAAATTAAAAGGGATCAAAGCATTGTTTTCTATTTCAAAAATTGGAAAATGGTTAGATGCTGGGCCTATCTACAATGTGATTGTATTTTATGTTTTCTTGTAACTTGGATTGAAGTATATAATAACAATAGCCAGCCTTAATCAGCATATGCCTCCTCTCATAATACATCAAAATACATGGCTAATCTCATCTTCCTGTCATAAAATGACATTTCAATGCGAAGACACGTAGAGTTTTTATGTTTGTAATAATCGGCCAGTCCATAAAAGTCGAGGATACAGTGGAAATAACAAAAAGCTAGATAAGTAGGTATAGCATTTGCAACATTCTATATCCAACTTCCAAACCCTGACTTCAAAAGCATATCAATTCAATCACAAAATGTGTTGACAGCAAAGGAAAAAATATAGTGATGCATTCAGTTAAAATTAACATTAACAATCAGATAAGCTATGTTGCTTGAACTTGGAGGCAGGTGTCGGATACGGGTTCATATCTTGGAGTCTGTTCCTTTTTTATATTTTTCTAATTCTAGGATACTGGAATACGGCAAAAGAGGATCTATATTTTGGAAATGGGTACATGGATTTATCTTACAAACATTAAAAAGTTTTAATAAATAAATAAATAATTTTAAAAACTGCATGTTTTAGGGATGTGCGTCTGTGTGCGTTTTATTATGTTTGATTGTAAAATTAAAACAAATTTAATTGAAATGCATCGCAAGGTTATCATTGTAATTAATTGTGAAGGCGCACTTTTTCTTAGAGTGAATTGACAAGTAATTAACCTATGTATGGACAAATAACCCACCAGAAACAAAGGAGAATAAAAATTATCATTTAAATAAAGGGAAGAAAGAGAAGAAAACCTGTATCCAAATCTGTGATTGAACATTGTCCCGTGATCCAGCAGTGACCATTCCTCCGGCCACTGCCACTGGAGTAGAAGACACTTTACCACGCATTGCAGGAATAGCGGATGGTGGAGCTGCAGCCCAGTAGTCCATACCAATATTAAGGTTAGTGGTGGGGCCAGGAACACCACCTGCACCGCCAGACACTGACATGATATGTACAGGTTGATTCACCGTTGAATGGGGTGTATTTGGCCCTCCATTATGAGAACTATGTGTACCACTGCCATTCTGAGATGCTTCTCCTGTAGCAAATATAAAATAACAAGGTTCATAAGTAAAACACGTAGCCAATATCAACAGTTGCATTGGAAGTAAACATTCTTTAAACTGCACCTGAATCTTGCTGGCCTCCTGACTTCATTTGTGACTCCTGTAGAGCAGAACAGAACAAATATCAGAAGAAATTAAATCACTTGATTTTATTTTGTGCTCACTTGGATAAATACTAAACTATTTCCTCCTAAGAGAAAAAGATTTGCCAATGTCATTCAGAAAACTTTTCCTGAACTATACATCTCGATTTTAGGAAGATTAACAAGGAAACTTTCGATGGTAAGCTTTAAAATTCCCTTTTCCCTCTATTAACCATAAAGTATTGTTAGCTAAAAGAGTATAGAATTTACATGAAAATCTATAGGCACAGTCTTTTAATTACTGACTAATTATAACTGGATAAGTTTTAAATGCTTTACACTGGTAAAGGAAAAACCACGGTCAACTTTGATTAGAAGTTATAAAGGACTAGTACGCTAAATAGTATGCAGATGTTCCTTCTTAGGTGGTGATGCCAAACAAACGGCACTCTATTCAATGAATATATAAGAAAGGCAGGGGTCATCTACAGCAGATGCAACTAGAAGTGGTGATGCCAAACAAACGGCACTCTATTCAATGAATATCTAAGAAAGGCAGGGTCATCTACAGCAGATGCAACTACTGCATCAAGATCAATGGCTTATTCTGAAACCTCGCCTCAATTTTAAAGACATAAATGTAAGCAGATGACCATCACACGACATTAGTCTGATAAGAAATCGAGAGAACCCAGCAAGTTAGTAATTCTTACGTTTTGAGAATTTGCGTCGCTTCCTTCACTTGAACCTTCACTTGCACTCTCAGCACTGCAAATTGCATACACGGAAATCCAGTTAATAATGAACTGAAATCATTCACGTCATATTCCCACCCATTTTAGGCATTAGCATTAAAGATATAATAGTAATTCGATATATTGTTGTTGGAATAGTAAGCTAACAAACCTGAGAAAGAGAGAGAGAAGGCATACCAAAGGGAGAGTAGTCAAATACCTCCCCCATACACCCAACCAAAAAAAGAAGATATACAAATATTTCTATAAGTTCTGAAGAAAAAAATGATGCGCACTTACAGTCGCACATATGTAAGTAAAAAAAAACAACAATTACACATCCAAATAAGTAAACATCACAACAATTCGCAGGATCATTTTAAAACCGACTAGTGAAACTTATTTATGACCATTCCCTTTGTTCACAGCTTTACTATACCTTTTTGAATAGACACCATTTGCAGATGGTCCTGATGTTTTACCGGGTTCACTGTTCTTCCCAGTAATCATGTTCAAAGAGCCCAAACTTCCCTTGGATCTTTTGATAGGAAGTTTTTCCTTCCCCTCAGATGACTTGCCATCCACCTCCATGTTTCCAGGTGCATTACCCTATTAATAAATTTATGATATTGTTTATGGAAAGGCTCAGTCAGTTGCAGCATTAGAAATTGTGCACATTATACAAAAAGAAAAAAAAAAAAATTGGGAAGGGAAATATAAGTGTGAAGACAACTTACAGAAGCTTCAGCAATACCAGTTGGAGACATGGCAAAAGGACTGAAAGGATAAGACCCCTAATTAAGTTTAAAGCAGAATACCAAAAAGTTAGCGCTCTTCAAGTAGAGGAACATGATTGTAAATAAAATTAAAACAAGAAGATCAACAAGAAAATACCGGAGGCATAGTTGGATGTGCATATACGCCCCCATGAGGATACATAGCGACATATGGATGTGGTGGAGTACCGTAGGGTGGCATAAATTGCTGTAAGATAAGAATTTCGAACAAAAATTAATGAATAACAACTACGAACATAAGTCTAAAGGGTATAGGTAAAATAACTCCTTCTAAAAGAAAATTGCTAACTACTTTCCATATCAAGCACTAGTTCCAAAAAAGTACCATCAAGTTGATGTAAAACCACCACAATCTCAGTTTTCCAAAGTTGTCCAAACTCACAGGCATTTCAATAAGAACAATTATATGTTTTGGATTCTCCTACCTCACGGGTTTTCCAATATGAACAATTATATGAGTTGGATACTCAATCAAAACTAACCCCAAATAGATGGCAAAGATTTCCCAGAAGTGGTCAACAAAACAATAGTAGCGGTTAGGAAACTGTTGAGCAATGTTTAGGAACATACTTTCTTAAAAAATGTATAAGCCATTGTTTACAAGCAACCAAGCAAAATATACGATCCACGTAGACAACTGAGAAAGCTCTGTTAAACAAAGTAGTCAAGTTGATCGACCAAATTGAACTTACTTCATTTCTATTTTTAATTTAAATTTTCCTTTTCCTTTTCAGCTTTTTAGTTAATACATTTATTTCCTTTGTTGAGAAGAAACTCCAGGTAGTTTTATGATGATTGTATGTGGCAATTGGCACATAACATCTACTAAGTCAATACTAAACATAAATGGGAAATATACCTGAATTCCCCACATATAGGGATGTGCCTGAGGGCTGGATGCCAAGAATCCATGTGGAGGCAGAGGAGAATATGCCTGCACAACCATAACCAACAACCTATAATAATGTTGAGAAAGGAGGCATAAAGTCCAAGTGGCTATCTTTTAGAGACTTTAACCTGAAAGCCAGACCAGTCGCCAGTAACCGTGCCTGAGCCTGCGCCCATAACTGAAGGCTGCTCCTAGAAATTCCCACCAAAAAGTAACAAAAATAAGTAATTGAAAATTTTCATTTTCTGCTATTGCTACAAGCCTACAACTCACATGCATGAAAAAAGTGTGAGTATCATATTACCTGTGAAGTAGGAGTTTTGGGCTCCTTCCCTTCCTTCCCCTCCTTAGAGGATTTGTCAATCTCACTACTGCCCATGGTTTCAACTATGCGACCTCCTCAAATATCAAAACCATGCTGTTACAGACACATTACAGCCTTATTTTCAAAAGGTTAAATAAAATCACCAATTTAAAGATCAAATAAATATACAGAGATTTCCATGTATATTAACTTGGGGAAAAAGACAACCTTATTTAAAAAGTTCAACTTGAAAATTGGTCCAGTAAAGATATGATTTAAATACAAAAAAATAAAATCTTTTTCAACCCTCTGAAATGCTAAGAAGTAATATTATAAACACCTGTGCTCTATATCACATATATTCTACTGGGGATCTGAGGACGTTAGCAATAATTCTTCATTTGATAAGATTAACATGACTGTTCAGAATATCTGATAATCCAATTACACGAACTCTTAAGCAAATGAATAGTCATTCAACTCACTTTCAACAATCCATCATTACACAATAGGTTTCCACAAAACATAAACTAAATACGAAAATTATGCTCTAAACTCCCATGAGTGTACACAGACAGAAAAAGCCGTATATTCGCTTACCTTAATAATCATAATAATAAAAGCCTAAGATATTCGTGAAAATTCACATAAAGTACCAAAATGGAGCTTAAAACGAAAAAAGGGCTGAACTTGATGAATTTAAAATACAAATTACCGAAAAACAACCGGCTTGACTCGTTGAATCTGAACTCAGTGAGTCAATTCAGCTACACACAACAGCTCAAAACGCCCTTTTTCTTTAGCTATAAAGAAAACCCAGATGAACGTACACCCAAAAAGATATATCTATAAAGAAAAAGGGTATATACAATTGGTAAAACTCAATTTCAGGGGCAAGAATTAAGGAAGTTTTTACGTTAACGAGAAGATTTAAAGAGAGAAAAGATTAGGGCTTTGTTTGCTAGATCGTCGACATTGGTTTGTCGTTGTCCCGAGGTTTTACACAGAGAGAGAGAGAGAGAGTAGCAGAGTTGTTGGCCGAGCATATATCAAGTAGGTGGATGATTGGAGGAGTGGATGAAGCAGTGAACAGGATCAACGGCTGATATGGGGAGTTATTTTTCGCGTTTGATGATCGGATGTGCCGTTGGTAAAATAAAAAAAAAATAGGGTTTTGCACAATAGTCCCTAATTTATGGAGTAAAAAGTTTCATTAATAACTGAACTTTGAATATTGTCATGTTGTGGTCAATGTTCTTTAATTTGCTTCTGAATGGTCACCCAACTTACCAAAAGTGTTGTCCGTCCATCACTCGTCACCTAGCCATTTGAACCTAAGCTGATGTGGCTACACGACGTCCTTCTGGCAGCTAACAACATCTCCATACAGCCATGTAGTAAGTTGCTCTTCACATTTTTCTTTAGGTTCATTAACACATAACGTCCTTTCTTTTATTATTATTGTAGAAAACTTTTTTACTTTTCATTTTTTTGACATTTTCACCCTTATTTTCACCTTTCATTGCGCATAAAACCATTTTCATCCATTTTCTCAATTAAAATTCATGAAATGACGAATTTACTCTTATATATAAATAAAACAAAAAGAAAATGAAGAACTAATATCATTCATAGTCCTAAATAAATTATTAAAAGGGTAATTAGCACATAATGTCTTTACATTTCACTATTATTATAAAAAAAAAAGGGTAATTATATTGCCACTACAATTTTTATTTCACACACCACATTTTAATTACAATTAAGTTTATCAATTTTTTGTTTATTGTAACAATTATTTTCTTAACTTTTTTCGATCAAATTCTTATCTTCAACCTTCCATTAATTAATACGTCTCGTTCTTGTTGATAATTTATATCAAAAGTATTTTATTTTTATGTTTTGAAATGAGGAAAAAATATTTTTCGCACTTTTTAATTATTAATCTTTTAAAAATATGATAAAAAAAAGTTATTTTTCATCATTTCAACGAACTTTTGGACATAAAACTATTATCAAATACAAAATATGTTAACTAATAGAAAACTTGAAGACGAGAATAACATGAAAAATATTTAGTGATATAATTATTGTAATGCACAAAGATTAACGATTTTATGTGCAATTAAAATGTGGTGCAACAAATAAAAATTGTAGTGTGAATATAATTACCCTTTAATTAATTAGAACATATTTTCTCTACTAATGGTTTTTGTCCAAATATTTAGTTAGTGTGAAAACATATTTTGTTGAACTCTTGAATTTGCTATTTATTTTTCTTAAATCATGAGGGGTAAATTAGTCTATTTCCTCCATCGTAATGAATTTTCTAGATGTCATCAAGATCAAGATGTGTTAATTAATAGAATGTTTAGATTGCATATACGACAAAATAGTTGGGGACAAGTGCAAAAATGAGCAAAAGTTTGTAACATATACTAGTCAGAAGTGAACGTGTATTGTACGTTATTTTGAAATAATTTTTAAGTGTTGTAAAAGTAATATTTAATACCAATCTGTTGGGAGAATTTGATGAGTTTCAAACGAATTAAAGAAAATAAATTTTAGAATAGAAATTTAAGAGAAGAAAAGTGTACTCTAAAAATTCAATTTCTATGATTCAAATTTTTGTAATGATGAAAAACTAGAAATGAACACTTTTCTCTACTATATTTGGTACATGAGAATTAATTGTTAATGCATGAATTTAAAACCCATTAAAATTCCTAAATACATGAATATGAATAAATTCATTTATACTAACTTTAGATTCATGTAAATCAAGATTCATTGAATTTAAATTAATGTGAATACTAATTATTTGAGAATTAATAACATGATTGTGTAGTATTTATTATGTATTGAAAAATAAAAAGTAAGATATTATTGAAATAATTGCATTATAGTAAAGTTAAAATAATCCAAAAATGATTCTCATTGATACATAAATATGATTTTATAATATTTATTATATATTGAAAAACGAAAAGTAATGTATTATTAAAATACATGAATTGTAGTATGGTTAAAATCGTTCAAAAAATGATTCTCACTTGACGTAATATTTAATATATTATTATAGGTTAAAATAATCCAAAAATGATTCTTACTCGATACATGACAATGATTTTGTAATATTTATTACATATTTAAAAATGAAAATTAAGGTATTATAAAATAACTAAATTGTAGTAGGGTTAAAATCGTCCAAAAAATGATTCTCACTTGACGTGATATTTAATATATTATAGATTAATAATTGGTACATTTGATCAAAAATCACTTATTAGAATTAAGTAGAAGAAAATAAGTTATATAATTTAAATATTTAAGTTTTAGACCAATTAATATTCTCTTTGATGATATATGTTATATTGCATGATGTAGTATTTTTCTACTATATATATATTTTTTAATTTCTTGTTGAGGTAAAATTCTATTAATAAAAAAATTCTATGAAATAGTAATAAGCATGTAAGGGTTTTAGTTACTCCTCTTAGGGCATGTTTGAGCTCCATTTTTTGGAATAGTATATTAACGGAGAATGTGTGGTTGAAAATGAATAAAAAAAATTTAAGTCGTCAGTAATATTATTTTATTGAAAGATATGTAGTTGAAAAGAAAAGGAAGAAAATATATTTTTAAAAAAAATTGGGATCAAACAATGGCTTAATAAGATTAACATATGATGGATAACATAAAATCAAACTAACAATAAATTTGTCTAAAGTTTAAATGAGCATTAAATTTCAAGATTGTTGCTATCAAACAAGTCACTAACTTGTAGATGAATGTTACTTCGTCATTAAATTCACTAGTGTTTCGCGCAGAAAGTCGGGCATCGCTAACAATTAAAGAAAAACTCAGACGATTGTGTAAGGGACAAACCTCTTGAGACAAAGTCCCAAAAAGTGGTGTTTTATTGAAGATTCACAATGGACGAGAAAATAAAATGCCTTCAAGGGACGCAAGCACACAGAACAGTTGAAGGTTTAGATGCAGTGAAAATAAGGATAATAAAAATCATATGTTCTCTGTTTGAGAGTGTTTGATCTTTTTTCTTCTTTCTATGTCGTCTCTCTCTTTTTATACTCCTTTGATGACTTCTTCATGACAAACCGCTTGGAAACTGCTTGATTGCTCTATAACTACCCGCTTTCTTTATGGTTGCTAAATGGTCGTGGAACTGCTGTCTCTAACTGCTGCCATTACTCTTTGTCGTTCAACCGCCTTCAACTGGGCTTTTTGAATCGTGGAATGTGATAATATTGCTCAATAACTGCTTCAATAACCGTCATCCTGGATAACCATAAGACTTTATGTTCGCTAAGACCCTGGACGAGAATGAAGTCATCGCTCTGGACGATTGTAAGGTACTCTATTCGCTCAAATTATGGGCGTCTTGCAAGCTTGGGCGATGATGTTACGGTATTTGTGGGCTCCCACCGCATCCATCAATGATCCTATTTGGGCTTTTATTCTGGATTCATTCTTTGGGCTATTTAATTTGGACTGCACTTTTAGTATGTTAACAATTACCTCCCAATATGGCAGAATTAATGCCGATTATTAATCTTTTCCATATTCAATTTGTATTTTCCAACAACGTTCGAAATTCTCAAAGGATTTCAATCATTATTTCTTCCCATAGCTTGAAAAGGTGCAACGTTACAAACCCTTGTAAACCCAAAAGACACGTCATTTCATTGCACCACTAAACCACGTCTCTATATTACGTGCTTCCTCCTCACTATTTTACTGTTTATCTTCTTGCTTCTCTGCTACGTTTCTTAGGCAAATCCCACCAAAATCGTATTTTGCACTCAATGACGACTTCACAAACTCAATCTGATAGTTCTTTCAGTTTTAAAGATTTCCAAAAAATCCTTACTAGGCCGTATGTAAATCCAAACTTCCTTGCATAAACCAATGCCGACCTCAATGAATTCTACCTGGGTCTATTATTCAATGATGTCAAAGTCGTTGGACAAGTGGCGGTGGGCCAGCTGTTCCCTTGCACTCAAGGCCCTCCATTCCTATACTCTCTGCCTTGAGGCCGATTTGAGAAAAAAGTATTCGCACTTGGCCCAAAGCTGATGTTATTTTTCGTAGATGGCATGCACGTCTTGTGAATCATGGCCCTACCAAAGCGATTTTTGATCGTGCTAGGATTTCGGATTTATTAGAAATCGCTCTTCGACCCCCAATTTTTGACCCAGTGCATTTTTCGATTGCTCTGAGTTTTTGGTCTTCTGAATATAATACCTTCGTTTTCCCGCTTGGTC
>CAIGRF010083801.1:4485-14528 GCA_903798235.1 Fraxinus ornus
GTCACTGTCTTATGAGTCATAGTATATTAGTTGGGTTGGATCAATCAATGAATTATGGATTAATGGGTTTGTGTAGAGTGTAGAGTGTAATTGGACTTATGCTTGTGAGTTGTGGATTGGGCTGCTATTGGGTAAATAGTAAATGTAAAAAATAGAAAAAAAAATTAAAATTGTGGGGTCATTTGACCCCATGTGGGTCCGCCCCTTGTTGAAGAAGAATCTTGAAGGTGTTGGTATTAGGATTTATTTACTTTATTACCACTATTTTTGACTAATTTACCTCCACCACCCTTGACAGATTCATCTAGAACTTAGGAAGCCCAATTCACCGACTTTGCTAAGTGTATATATCTTATTAGTGTATCTAAAGGGAGTGTGTGAGAGAGAAAGAGGCAGTGCATACATACATACATACATACATGTGGTGTGTTAAAATTGAGAGTTACGAAGGTTAGTGGTGTGTGAGAAGAGAGAAATAGAGAACTAATGGATTTAGATAACGTGATTGAGTGGTATGATAGAGAGAGATTGAAGTTGCACCAAAGTGGAGCAATGGGAGTTTTTGTCAAGGTTTTTTTGTACCCCTAGCATGATTCGTGGAGCAATAGTGTTGTAGATAGTGAGGTGGCATGTATAGGCCTTAGGCCTTTGGTGAGAGAAAGTGTGTTTTGTAACAAAATATTACAATAATTTTCATTAATTAAATGGTTTCTTTAATATTTATATTCAACAATTTGATATTAGAGAATAGCAATCATAGACGAATTTTTTAGTTTTTGGAGTTCCTGTACAAAGGGAAATTCTGAAACTTCTATAAAGTTTGATTGATTACGAAAAGGTAAATTAAGTCAAGATGAACAACTTACAAGTGGTACACATAATAAAAAAGCTCAATAATCCAAAATTATATCACATATGGGACGTAGTTGATGGAAATGACATGATAGTGCCAAACAAAATCATGACTCTTAAAAAAAATGGAGAATCAAAGCGGCCACGACTATGTTTGTCATAGAGATAATAATTGAGAAATAATTGTTAGAACACTTAAAAGGATAAGAACACATCAAAAGAATTGAGCTCGCACCGAATAATATTCCTGGCTTTGCCTCTATTAGGCTGCCCGTCCTAGTCTATCCCATTTTACTTGTCAAGGCACACAACAATATATTATCTACTTGATAGTACAATAAACGAAATTTTAATTTTTTTTTCTTGAATAATCTGTAATCGATTATAATTTATTTGTTTAATTAAATTGGTTTGAACCAGGGAGATTGCATCAGGTAAAGCTCCAGATCCAGGGTTCTTGAAGGCCAATGACAATACAATATTGGATGTGACAATAAAGGTGCCATATAATGGGTTATTGGGCTTGGCCCAAGATATAGGTGGAGATTGGGATGTTGACTATGTTTTGGATTTGGGCTTAATTGTTGATCTTCCTGTAATTGGCAACATAAATATCCCTGTCTCCTACAAGGGTGAGATGAAGCTTCCTACGCTTCGATTTGTTTAAGTGGAATCACTTATAAGTACTTTGTAGGTTTCAAAAATAAGTTAATTTACAAAGATTCTTATTTTTCGATGTGTTCAAATGAATTGACTTGCACGTATGTCGGTATGTGGTGGATGGATAAATGAAGTTTCTATTTTTTATTTTTCTATTAATAACATTCAAAAAAACTTTATGGTAAAATTAAGGAGTCTGAGACATGGATAGGGGGGTCTCGAGAAGAGTTATCTTTTCTATTTAATAGTCTACCTATCTTGGAAACGATTCGATCGGCGGTAGGATCTAGTGACCGGAAGAGTAATGCACGTTGCGTGGCATCCAATCCACCCTTGACCACCCGTGAAAATCAAGAGGGTTGAACGCTATCCGTGCCAACTGCCACGTCGTATTCATAACTGTTAAAAAATATAATCTTATTTTGTTTTATTGTTTATTAAGGGTAGAATAGTCTTTTAGTTTCCTTTATTTTAGACTATATATAATCTCTTTATATTTATGTTTTGTATTCACTTTTCATTATGCAGAATTAATGAAACTCTAGCCTCCCTTTTTTCTTTTTCTTTTCTTTGAATTGTTTAACAGTATCNCCCAAGATATAGGTGGAGATTGGGATGTTGACTATGTTTTGGATTTGGGCTTAATTGTTGATCTTCCTGTAATTGGCAACATAAATATCCCTGTCTCCTACAAGGGTGAGATGAAGCTTCCTACGCTTCGATTTGTTTAAGTGGAATCACTTATAAGTACTTTGTAGGTTTCAAAAATAAGTTAATTTACAAAGATTCTTATTTTTCGATGTGTTCAAATGAATTGACTTGCACGTATGTCGGTATGTGGTGGATGGATAAATGAAGTTTCTATTTTTTATTTTTCTATTAATAACATTCAAAAAAACTTGATGGTAAAGTTAAGGAGTCTGAGACATGGATAGGGGGGTCTCGAGAAGAGTTATCTTTTCTATTTAATAGTCTACCTATCTTGGAAACGATTCGATCGGCGGTAGGATCTAGTGACCGGAAGAGTAATGCACGTTGCGTGGCATCCAATCCACCCTTGACCACCCGTGAAAATTAAGAGGGTTGAACGCTATCCGTGCCACATCGTATTCATAACCACATCAAGAGGAAACTTCATTGAAACTTTTGACCAAACCATTTGAAAAACCTCAATTAAGAGTCGCACATTATTTTGGACTTTTTGTGGGCTTCAGCTAAGAGTTAAATAAATTCTCAATTACAACTACAATATTTTCATAACATTTCTTGTCTTACCATTTTAAAAAATAGTATTTTCTAGTTCTTGTCGTGTTGCGACACATTTTGTTTCACACGTCCATTTTCTTACAACATAGATAGAGATTTTAGACAAAAATCGTCAATGAAGATGATGGAACCCAATTAATGAAAAGTCGGGGACAATAATGACAAGACAAAAAGAAATTATCTCTTCGATCTTGTAAATATTTCAGTCTAATTATCTATTTGTATAATTAAGCCATTGTTTGAACCCCTTTTTTTCCATCAAAATGTATTCTTGAACAAAGACTTGATTAATTACAACAACACATTCTCAATAAAATAATATTAAATATAAATTTAAAAAATGTTCTTATTTTTTAACCGCACATTTTTTTATCATAACACTACTGCAAAATGCTTTATTTTTTTCAAAAAATGGGGCTCCAACAAGCCATAAGCAAAGAAATTAACAAAATTTTGAGGAAATTACACAAAATAAGAGTTTTCAAGATTCAATTTCAAATTTGAGATATTAGGTTTCACTTTTCAAAAGTCAGTTATTTCTTTTTAAATATTAATTATTAATTATACAATTTTCATTCCCAATTTTCCACGCCTTCTCTCTTCAATCGTCGCTCTCTATACCTTCTCTCATCTCTCCATCTCCCTACCTTTTCTCTTTCTCCTGTCTATCCACCTTCTCCACTCTCCACCCTCTCCGTTGGCAGCCCAGTCTCGTCCGGTGACGATGTGCAGACCCAGTGGTGTGCAGAACCGTTGTTATTCTTTTTTAAAATAAATAAATAAATAAAAATTTAATGGTGCAGTGGAGTTGTGTGGTGCGGTGTTGGTGGAGATGTGAGTTGCGGAGGTCGGCGGCGTTGTGCAGATCCAGTGGTGTGTAGATCCGTTGTTATTCTTGAGAGCTTTGTGGGTGTGGCAATGGTGGGCGACTGTGGTGGTGTGTGCAATTGTGTTGCTGTGTACGATGGTGGATATGGTTTTGTTGGCGACGACAGATCTGTGGTGACAGTGGTGCTGGGAGGTTGTGTTTGTGGTTTAATTGAGATGTTGATGTTGCTATTGGGCGGCGAAGGTGGTGCTGTTGGTGGAGGCAGTGGAGAGGTGGTGGTGCGGTGTGGGCATGGCGGTGGATCCGTGGTGAGGTGGTGGTTGGTGTGGTGTAAATAGAGATAAAGAAGGTGATGGTGATAGTGGTGGCAGTGTGTTGTGGGTGGTGTGGTGCGTGGTGGATCTGTGCGGTGTGTGATGGTGTATCTGTGCGGTGTGTGGTGGTGATGGTGATGTTGGCTATGGTATTCGAGATGAGGGTTTTGTTGTTGGGAGGTGGTGTTGCTGGTTATGGTGACGGTGTGGTGGTGGTCACAAATAATTTGGTTGATTGTGATCAAAAAATTATTTGGTGTGTGATCAATAAACAATATGTGACAAATAAAACATATAAATTGTTACTTATACATACTATGTGACCGAATTTTTTTTAAATTTGTTAATAATAATTTGATAAATTGTGACATAAATATAATTTGTGATCAATTAATTTGATATTTTGTGACCATAAAATAAGTTGTGTTGACTTATAAATTTTGTGATTTGTGACCGATGAACAAATTGTGACCGATAAAATTTTTGAATTGTAACTGTGAAATAATTTAAAATTGTGATTTGTGATCAATTAATAATATGTAACCAAATTATATGAAATTGTGACATTAATTAATTAGATCATAAATAAATTTTAATAAAAATCTGATTTTTAAAATTTTAAACCTTTATTTTCAATTTGAAATGGGTAATACTTAATCTGTAATGTTACCTTATTGAAATTTGAATATAAAGTGGTCAATGCATGGTGTGGTCAGGCCCGCAATGGCCCATTCGTAATGTTCGAAGTAAAGATGGGAATAATAGAAAAAGTGCAAAAAGGATTTTTGTTTGAAAATCTGTGTTTGACTTTGAATCAAAAACAAACGAAATCGTGTTTTACTACAAAACAAGAATAGCAACAAATCTGTCTGTTTCTGCCTGAAAATTGGAACTCTGTTACCTTTCGAGACTTGAGCTTTCTATTCATATTTTTGCATGTTTTTATATTGTTTGGAACTTCTCTATGTTCACAAAAAGTTAATTCGAAATAATAATATTACTTTCGAATCAATATATTTGGTCATGGCAAAGTGATCTATCGAGAAAAAATTAATGCCAGACTTGTTAGTGCATCTGAATTCTTAATAGTCTATTGGCTAGTTGTAAGAACACATGATTATTCTAGACCTAAATCCAAATGTTTAACGGTGATTTTCAAATTTTACAGAACATATTGAGATACGATGAGACGTGATCTATCAATTTAGTTGCATGAGTTTGTTAACAGTCAAAACGATGAAGAAAATCATTACTAAAAAAGATGGACTTTGGATGTAACTGTCAAGAATACTAAGTTTAGAAATTATGATCGTAGACCAAAATTATAATTATAATTATAACTCATTCTTTTAATTAAAAGTTACTTTCATCTTGAATTTAGACGGAAGTGTCCAACGGAAAAAAAAATTAATGTATAAGTTTAAGACCTATAAACTTGATTGCAAGAGTGGATATTTGAAATTCTAACTCCGTCCCGACTTGCTCGCACAAATTTCATTTAGTAGAGATCTCTTTGAAAGTTTTTATTATATAATAAAATGAATTAATTCGAAACCTACCCAAAAAAATAATGTATTATTCACAAAAAATAAGCCCAAATTCCAAAAAATACTAGTTTGAATCATCGTCACTATCATCCCCACGCTGAGACATTTATGACTTGCTCTGTTTTCCAAACCCCAGTATTTAATGTAGCAGCTCAGCACCCCAGCCCAGCCCACCCTACCCTACACACCCTCCTTTTCCTCTTAGTCAAATGGCCGTGTTCACCATCCCCTTTCTTCCCCTTCTCTCCCAATGTCCACCCCCACCTCTTCCGTGCTCCGCCCTCCACAACCACCCTTAACCACCACCAAAAACCCATTTTCCCAAAACCTCAGTTCAATCGGGTTCGGCTACGCCATTGCCATAGCCCTAGGGTTCCTCGTCCTCTTCTCCACCATCCTCCTTGCCTCCTACATCTGCTGCCGCTACGCAGCCGCCCGTCGCCGCCGTAACCTCCAACGAACCACCAACCCCGAAAACCCTAATGAAAACAGTGTCTACCTCCCTCGAATAATCTTCGTGGCCGAGGATGACGACGAGAATTCTTCCCAAAACGTCGTTGGGCTCGATCAAGCTGTCATTAATTCGTATCCCAAGTTTGTCTTCTCCAAGAAAAACGGGATTACCGACGTTGATACCGTGTGCGCCATATGCTTGTGCGAGTACAAGGAATCGGAGATGTTAAGGATGTTGCCCGATTGTAAGCATTATTTTCATGTGACATGTATTGATGCGTGGTTGAAGCTTAATTCATCGTGCCCCGTTTGCCGGAATTCGCCGTTACCGACGCCGCTCTCAACGCCGTTGCAGGAGGTGGTACCGCTCTCTCAGTACTCCGATGGGCGGAGGAGGACGTGATGAAAATGGGAAGTGGTAAATTTAGTTATTTTTCGTAACTTTAGGGGTTGGTGTGAAAATGTAAAGAAGTTTTGGGGTAGTTGGCATTAATAGACTTTTTCATTTTTTTTTTCTTTTTAGATATGTTGAAGCGTGATTTCTAAGTAGGAAGATTATTATTCTAAATATGGAGAATTGGAGAAGTTAATGAAATTACAAATATTCACGAATTAATACATGACAATTTCTCTTATTGGTGCTTTAATTTAGTTAATTTGGAGTGATTTTTGCTAATTGATTTGTTTAACTTAAATACCAAAATTGATTAGAGGTTAGAGCATTTTCAAGAGACTCTCTATTTTTAAAGAGAATATTCTATCATTTGGAGAGCATCTATAAATTTAGAGAGTTAAAATTTTGAAGTACTCCAACAAACTCTTTATATTTAACACTTAATTTTACCACTCCCAAGAAATATTTATTATTTTTCTTCATATTTTATTTGGGTTAATTTCACAAATGGTCACTGAAGTTACCTGAAAATTTCAAAACGGTCACCGAAGTTTCAAAGTTTCAGAAACGGTCACTGAAGTTTGAAATTTCTNTATTGCTTTCATACATTGAAAATTGAAACTTTTTGAATGTATTTAATTATAGAGAGTGGGTTTGGCTCTGCAAATTTGGAGAGTCAAACCCATTCTTTAAATAAAAATGTTAATTTAAAAAGTCTCTCGGAGCATGATTTTAGATGTTGACTCTTTAAAATAGAGAGCATCTCATGTTTAAAGAGTCGTTTGGACATGCTCTTAAATCAATTAACGGCCACTTAACTTTATACTTAGTATCAGCATGAGCACACAATTTCATATAACGTTTCATTATAACTGTCATTTCTTTTTTAACAATTTTCATTAATTTGAAAATGGGTAAAACGGTAACTTTGCATCATATATGATAATTTTTTTCAAAAATTTAAAAAATACTTATTTAAAAAAACGTTATTTCAAAATGCAAAATAAACTTATTTTAAAAAAAAGTGCCTTAAAAAATAAAATAAAATAAAATAATTATTTAAGAAAAACGTTTTTAAAATAAAATGAAAACTTATTTTAAAAAATGTTAATTAGATGAATAAAATAAAATAAAAAATTATTTAAAAAAACTTTATTTTTGTTTTTAAAATTTATTATATATATATAATGCAAAGTCACTATTTTACCCTTTTAAAATTAGTGAAAATTATGAAAATAAATTGAGTGGTTATGATGAAACGTTATATAAAATTGGATGATCATTTTGGAATAAAATAAAATTAGGTGGTCACGATGATACCAACTATAAAGTTGTGTCGCATTAATTAATTTAATCACCAATTGTAATATTCCACGTCACCTAGTAATTAGCATAAACTATGTACTTGTGCTTAGAATTAAATAACTTTCAGAAAGTCACGTGCAATTTTAATAACTATGTTGACATGTTTGATGGGTTTCTAAACACGATTCAAGAACTAGTGACATCCTAGCTAGAAAGTAATGGCACTGGTGGACTTAAATTAGGTCAAAGAAATGTGTTATAGATATACACGAGGACCATGTTCGCCTTGGTACTCAATAGTCGAGTGAAAGCGTCTGAGTCGAGGTATAGATTATCGCAATTTGTAGTAGGGATCCTTCATTGTTTAGGTTGACAGTAATGGGATGTAAACTTGTATCGACTTAAAATGAAAGCAACCGTACAATCGAATTGCACATTTCAAGTACGGTAACACGATAAATGTTATAATGTAATTTTTTTCAAATGAAATGGAGAAAATGGATTCATGTAGTCGGGTTGAAATCACCATTTTCTTTGTAAATCTTTCAACTTCAATCTCAGTTCACAAGGGACAAGTAAATTCACTCCATCCAATATATTTTTCTGGTTGGAAAATTTATTGTTCACGTTTCACTTCAATATAAATCATGAAAATTTACACCAAAACTAATGCTGCTCAAATTGTTAAATGTTGACCATGAAAATTCTCCTTCTCATGTTAATTGTACGTTTAGTAACCCTATTTATCTCTATAAAATAGTCGAGCATGGCGAAATTAGACAGCTTAGCAAAGAAGAAAAATGAAAGATTTGGTGGGAGGTGGCGCTATAATGTATAATTTAGTCGCATGATTGTGTTCACACGAGTATATATCGACACAGTTTGGTCGAGTTTCAAAATTTTCATACCTTCGCGTCGTGCCTCGGGTTGGGTCAAGTTTTCCTCTAATCAAAACCTTGATTACTATACTAATAATTAAGCAATTTCAAAAGTGAACCGTTTTTCATAAGAAGTGGAAAAAGGGCTGCAATTATTTGGTATATCAATCTTTCATTAATAAATTAAAAGGTAAAGTTAGGTTGCCAAATTGATGGTGACTGACTTTGTACAACTATGATGAGAGGGGACCCTAAACTAAGAAATATTTTTGTTTAGAATAAGTTTAATAGCCTCAACGTTTTTTTGAGATAAATATTATAAATAATGTAAACATCCGTGTGAGTCGTGTAATATTCAAAACTATATATTTGATATGCAGAACTGAGCTTGTTTGATGCACATTTTTGAAGAAAGGATGCATTTTTACNATAATGTAAACATCCGTGTGCGTCATGTAATATTCAAAACTATATATTTGATATGCAGTACTGAGCTTGTTTGATGCACATTTTTGGAGAAAGGATGCATTTTTACTGTTGATGTGATGAGAAATATGTGGTTGAAAGTAAAGGAAAAGTTATTGATGTGATGTAAATATTATTTTATTGAAAAATGTGTTGTTAAAAATAAGTAAAAAATGAGAATGAGAAAATTAATGTGGCCCAAACAGGGGCTAAATAAGATTGATGGAGAATCTAATTTTCAATTTATTTAGTTAATTGGTTGGATAGAAGTGATTTTCCATCAATTTTTAACAATGCCATCTAAACTCGTGGTAGTCCTACAAGATGAAAATCATACAACACGTGATAAGTGTAAAACTTACAATTATCTAATTACTCGTTAATGCAAGATTTACGATTATGCATTCTTTAATTCTTGCCATTAATTTTGGAATATGGGAAGACATGTATGTTTGCTTAAATTCGCAATGAAATGGTGTCGAAGACAAGTTATAAAACGATGAACAAAAATTGGTAAAATTATTATTGTTGGATAAAAACACTTTTAAGAGAAGACGGCATTAGGATTCTAAATTCGCGCGGCCTTGAGCTCTTGGGCTTTCTTGGTTTTAATAAAAAAAATTTAATCATTTTCGAAATTATTTAATGGGTCAATTAGCTAGTAAAATATGACCATTTTTAACTATTCAGTATTTACAACCTATTACCACTAGACATAAAAATTGCAAATAATACTAGATCATGGTGGAGATAGTTACATCAATTTTCTACCTATATAAACACACATCTGGGCATTAGAAAATAATCACCAAAAACGAAATTCTATCTTCCTAATAAAAAAAATATATTATACTCAATTTTCATATATTTTTTGGAGTACACTTGAGAACATTAAATTGACCCAAACTAATAAATTAGAACCACTTGTTAAATTGAAATGCTGGATGAGATTAGTAGACATTAAATTTACTTCTAATACACTCCACAAATTCATCCTAAGATATGTAAGATTATCGTGATTAAAGTACATGCATTCATGCACCCCAATCACCCATAATGCACCCCAATTGTCTATCATAT
>CAIGRF010083811.1:15756-27884 GCA_903798235.1 Fraxinus ornus
AATAATTCTAATGTCAAGGTGAGCTACAGGAGCAAAGGTCTTATCAAAGTCAACCCCTTCAACCTGAGTTTATCCTTGGACAACTTACCTAGCCTTATTCGTAGTTATAGTACCTTGATCATCAGTCTTTTTCTTAAATATCCACTTAGTACCTATAACATTACAATCATTAGGCCTAGGAACTAAATGCCATACGTTATTTCTCACAAACTGATTTAGCTCCTCATGCATCGCATTTATCTAACATTCATCCCTAAGGGAATCTTCGACTTTGTTAGGCTCAATTTGAGACACATAACTAGTATATGTCAGGTCTTACGAAGTCTCATCCATTCATCGAAATCCCCTAAAATATTCACTGTAGGATGATTAGATTTAACTATGGACGAAAGTTCTTTAGGAGGTTTAGTTTTAACATCAGGCGAGGACTCTTGATTAGGTGTATCTAAACCATTAAAAGTGTGTGAGGGATCGGGAACTGAAGTTTCTTTTATTTCAATTACCATGGTGGGATCAGCACTTAAGTGTTCTAATTCTACCCAATCTTCTCCTCACTACATACATCATCTACCATTACATTGATGGACTCTATCACAACCCGTGTATGAGAATTGTATACTCGATAGACTTGACTATTTATGGAGTATCCTAGAAAAATTCCCTCATCACTTTTGGAATCAAACTTTCCCAAATTTTCTTATCTCTTAGATTATAGCACTTGCTGCCAAACATACGAAAGTACTTGACAGTAAGCCGTTTACCTTTCCAGATCTCATATGGTGCCTATCAGTTTTAGGTCTACGATAAACCTTGTTTACTATGTGACACGTAGTGTTAATGGCTTTACCTCAGAAATGCATTGCTAGCCCCTTACCATGAAGCATGACTCTAGCTATTTCTTGAAACACAAGATTTTTCCTCTAAACAACTCCATTTTGTTGTGGAGTGATAGGCGATGAGAACTCATGCTGGATTCCCTCCTCTAAATAGAAGTTCTGAAGAATAGAGTTTTCAATTTTTCTCCCAGGATCACTATAAATTCTCAATATGATAAAGTCTTTCTCATTCCTAAGCCTTTTGCACAATGATATTACAAGATCGAACACCTCAGATTTTTCTCTCAACAGCTTAATCCAAGTATAACGAGAGAAATAATGAACCACAACCAAGATATAACATTTACTACCAAGACTCTCGGTCCTAGATGGTCCCATTAAGTCCATATGGAGTAATTTAAGCAGCTTACCTGTCAAGATTTTAGAAGTTTACTTATGAGTTACCCTAATCTGTTTATCTTGTTGACACGAGCCACATGGAGTGTTATCAATATTTTCAAGCTTAGGTAAACCATTAACAAGGTCCTTTTGGCGAGTTTAGACAAACTCTTATAGTTCATATGGCCAAGGCAATGATGCCACAATTCAGTTACATCAATCTTGGCACTACTGCACACATAGTTCGAATTAGGAAAAACTCCATAACAATTGTTCAAAGTTCTTACACCTTCGAGGACAACGTTACTAATAGTATCATACACAGTGCACCTTTTTTGGACAAAACTAACCTCAAAATCAGCATCTCATATTGGACTAATACTTAACAAGTTGCACTTTAACCCTTTCACATAAAGCACATATGAGATATCAGTAATCTAAATATATTAATAATACATTTAACTAGGATAGGTATAGTAACCCCATCTCCAAAAGTAACCATACCCCCATTCTAATCATCGAGAGAGAAAAACAAGGCTTTATCACCACACATATGTCTAGAACATGTACTATCAAAATACCACATAGAGTTATTTTGAGTTTTAAGTGTAACGTGTGTAACATAACAATTCAATTGATCATCAGACATAGGAAAATCAATTTTCTTAACCCAAACCTTCTTAGTAGTAGAAGTGATTCTAGATAACTGACTCACCATCTCAATTAAATGGCTAACTTGATTTGCAAGGAAGTTAACCTTGCTAGAGATATCCTGACTTTTACTTCTAGTTGTGAGTTTGTGACACCTAGGTCTTGTGTGTCCCAGCGCACCACAATGGTGGCAGGTGGGAATAAACCTAGGTTCAAACCTACTCGGATGTTGCTGTCGATTTATAAGACGATTGGTCATACATTGTCTAGTAGGTCTCGATCCTAAGACATTCTTGCCCTTGGGTTCAGGATTAAAGTATTCCTAGCTTTGTAGGTGTTTGGGACGAATGTGGTCTTGGAAGTACTATGAGCAGTATTACCATTTTGAATGTATCCTAGACCATGTCTATTTCCAGCATGCTTGTTCATCACTAACAGATTATCATGTTTCTGAGTACCACTCATGAAAGAATGAAGTTGAGTATTAGATTTTTCAAGATCACTTGTTAAGGATTTAACTTTAGCTTCTAAGTTCTCATTAAGAAATTTCAACTCACTCAAATTTTTGGTAGAGTCCTGAATGTCACCTATGAGTTTCTCTCTCTTTCAAGTTCATTAACCTTTTTTAGTACATCTTTATTGATCTTCTTGATTTTAAAACTCTCCTCAAATAACTAACGATAAAACTCATGAATATCGGTCTTATCATTAGAATCTTCGTCAAATTTTTCACTATGTTCATCATTCTCCATCGTTTCACTTTCCTTATCAGATTCAATCTTAGCTATAGATGTAAATGCCATAAAATTTTATTAATCCTCACCACCAGAGGTATCACTTTGAAAACTCGAATCTAATTTATCATCACTCAAGGTCACTGCTAATGCCTTACATTTTCCTTTATTCAAATTCTTCTTCAAGTTAGGACATTCATTCTTATAATGACCAAAACATCGACACTCATGACATTGAGCAGCTGAAATTTTCTTATTAGAGGTCCTAGAGTTATTCTTTTCATACTTTTCTTTCAAGAATTTACTAGTGACATCATTTTTTCGATCTTGAGGCTTTCTCCTATTCCTCATCACTTTCTGAATTTTTTAATAAAATAAGCTATTTTATTGTCCCAAAGGGTCTCAACATCAGTCGACTCACTCTCTTTTTCCCTAATAGTGTTCATGACTATGGATTTAACCTTTTTCGGTTGAGATATGGTGAATTAATAGGTTTGGAGAGATCTGACGAGTTCATCTATCTTAACTACATCTAAGTCTTTACTTTCTTCAATCACGGTGATCTTAGGTTTAAACTTTTCAGGTAGGGATCTAAGGAATTTTCTAACAATTTTAGACTCGAGAATCTTCTCACGTAGATTGAAATTCGAATTTACTATATCATTAAGCTTCTCATAGAACTCATCAAACGATTCATCATCCTTCATTCTAATTTCTTCAAATTTAGAGGTTAATATCTGCAGTTTAGAGTTTTTAATAGTTTTAGTTCCCTGTGTGTGGTTTCTAATATATTTTAAACTTCTTTAGTAGTTTCACACATCGATACTCTCCTAAACTTTTCACTAGACATAGCTATGAACAAGGCATGAAGACCCTTATTGTTCTAGTAACACTCAGCTAAATCATCTTTAGTCCAGAGTGAAATATCAGTGGGTGTAACTACACCATAAACTGTAGTTGAAGGTGCAGTCCACCCAGTTTGAATGCTTATCTAAATACGTTCATCGAAAGCTCTCATTCGAACTTTCCAATAAGCGCAGTTACTTCCACCGAAAAATGGAGCAGGGATAATGACTGACTCATCTAGAATAATTTAAGGCTCAGGAAACGAAATCAGGCTCTGAAACTAATTGAAGTAACGAGGTTCGACCCAAACTACACCTATAGGGGATGAATAGGTGATATACAGAATAAAAACTTATAATTAATTATCAACAAATCACTATTAATTATATATAGAAAGTTAAACAAACAATCCAATTTTTCACACGTTCAAAAACCGCAGTTATGATAGCAATAAACAAACACAAGGAATGATCACGGAGAAACCCCAACTGGGTAAAAATCTCCAGCACTTTGTCTGTCAGAAATCCACTATAATCGAATTTTGGACTTACAGTCCGCTAGACACGACTACCACTAGTACTTTCTGATCTCATGACTGCAATTCCCACAGCTCTCATAGATTGCGTGTTTCTACACCAACTCCCAGCTGTAATTTCCAAAGCCCTTCTGGATTGCACGTTTCTGCAGCAACTCTCGACTTTATGAATTCATCTATCTCATGTGGATCAACGAAGAACTCTATATTCTTCAACAACTGGGACTCCAGTCACCTTACCTTGATCTTCAGTACTCCGACAAATATATAGAAAGTATGAATGGTATTTGGATTAAGTGGTTTTTATGTTTTCAATGCTAAGAACAATTCACACTTTGAAGGTTGAAAGCTTATAGATAAATCTGAACAAGAGGATGATAAGCAATCTAAGTTTTCTTCAATGATCCACTTTGTTAAAACCGTTCAGATGTGTTTGGAATTTATAGTTTAGGTTTTGGGGTTGAATGGATGGGACAAAAAGACTTAAAAAATGCGATTTAAAATTTTTGGAGAAGCCATATTGTTCGAGCGAAAGCTGGGCTACAGGTGAGTAATGGTATGTCACTCGAGCAAAGCCCTGGCTACAGGCTAGCGACAATATTACTGTTTCTGCAGCTCGAGCCAAGTCATGTCGATAGTCTAACGAAATTGCGGAACCATTTTTCCTTATTTTCCATTCTCGAACCCTAGACCTAATACAACTCAATTTTTGCTTTTTTCAACTTACTCCTTGAATTTTACAACATATTAATTTAAGTCACTTTTGTTCACAGACTTGCCAATTACATCAAAAAACCTAACAATCTTCAACCCCGATCCATGAATATCCAATTTTTTTATATTATTTGCCTTGGGTTCCTTGATAGGTATGTTATTTTCCTTCAACTGTGGTAAATTATCCTATCATAATTTTGAGATTTTTATGCTATGATGTGATATAAGAGTGGTGTGATAGGTGTCTTCAATGGTTGTCTCATGTTACTTATAGAGGTAAGAATGGCATCAAAACTGGTTTACAAATAAAGTTTTGATCGAATAATTAGGAAACTGCATGTATGCCCAGGATTAACACCATGCGATGGCATGGGATAATGTGATGCCATCACACCGCTTCCATGTTTTGCTCTCGAGTTTCTCCAAAACAGTTGTTGTGATCGCACTGCTTTGATGTATGTGATCACATGCTTGCGTGTTTGCAGTTGGTCCCAATTGATTTTCAGCATTGCTTAATCACAATATTCTAAAGAGCTCGTCTAGGCTCGAAGCTCGGGCAAAACGCCTCGCTTCGCGTCTAGATGCTTTTTTTTTTCCAATTCCTATGCGGCTGAATTTTTTCATTCTTTTCATTCGTCTTCTCTAGGTGCGCTTTATTAATTTTTTAAAAGTATTTTATTTGACTTTAGCTTATTAATTAATTTATTTTTTTAAAAAAAAACTTTTCATTTGACTTTAATTTCAAGTTTTTAAAAGATTTTATTTGTACAAAGTAAAAAATAATTTTATCTAAATAGTTAAATAAGTTTTAAACTATAGTGTTATCTACATTTTGTAATTATGATCTTGAGATTCGTTGTTTTGTTGCAAACTCCAAAATTATGAAAAAAAGTTCTTATAAATCTATTATGTATGACTTGTTTAGTTGAAAATTGAAATTATGAAAAATATTTTACTTTTTACATTTCGAAAACTTGAAAATTGTATAATTGACTAATAGTAGAAATTATTAAGTGAATATAGTGTTTTATCAATTTAGATATTAGGTATATATTATTAATTATTAAATGATTTTTAAAATGATTAAAAATTTAAATAATAATAAAAATAAGAAAACTTCTTTTTCTTTCTTTTTATGTTTAAGCCCCGTCTAAGCTCGCTTAACCTCGTAAAGCTTGAAGTTTTGCTTCCACGCCTAGCCACACTTTACGCTTTTTAGAACACTGCTCAATCATCATTCCTTAGTCGGAATAAACTTTCGGATAGTTGTAATTTGATCTCTAAACTTTGAAATTTTTCATCGATTTTTGTTCGTTTCTTCCAAAATCACTTCAAATAATTGAGTTTTACCTAACAAATGATATATACAAGATTAAACTATAATTAATCAAAATTACTTGAATGTGTATATATTTAACAGCTTAAATAAGTGCATAAAATACACTAAATGCTTATAAAGATTTTTGAGCTTCTACCTTTTTTTAGATGGAACTCAGGCCTAAATATGGTATGAGAGGCTATTAAGTTCAATCAGTTGAACCTAAAAATACAATTAAGTTTCAAGATTAGTAGGTTTAAAGGAGCCACAATCTTGCAGCGTATGTTAAAGGTAAATCACACATTAGTTAAATATGAAAACTCTAACCGTCATATAAAGGTTTGGCTATTACTCTTAACATGGTTGACATTAATATGGACCTTCAAACTGTTATGTGTTGATTAGAGCTACCATATCTAACCAATTTGGAAAATGCTAAAACTCTTTGATTCGGGAATTAATAACGATCCAACCTCTGTGCCCAAACCATTAACTTACATACTGTTATGAATCGATCACAAGATAGTGACAATAATGAAATAAACAAGAACATCAATATTTATGTGGAAACCGAAGATGGGGAAAAATCACGGGCAGATGAGGAGAAAATTGACTATAATCAACAGTAATTATGTTTACAATATCAAAATCTTAATACTCTCAATTGAAATCTAAGCTCTTTACCTTTCAAGATGTTATTGAATATTAGATAGAGATAAAACCATGTGGAATATATATAGGAACTCTTTTTGGAGTTCAAGTTGAAGAATAAATCATAAAATCTGCATAACCCCAGAAAAATTATGTGCTTAGTTCCTATTGGCTAATCAATGGCAAACACCAACTAAATTCAAACAATGCTCAAACTTAGCAATCAGAAGTAATTTTATCAACATATCTCCATGGCGTTAACCTTGCTCACTACAATATTATCATGACCAATCAAATCATGTACAAAGTAAAACCTCACATCAATGTGCTTAGTCCTCTCGTGAAACATTTGATCCTTTGTTGAAAATATAGCACTTTAACTATCACAATATACTGTAAAAATCTACAAGTCTTCACTAATTTTACCAATCAATCCCTTAACCACATAACCTCTTTATATGCTATTGTAATGGCAATGTACTCCGCTTCGCCTCTGTTATAGACAAAGCTACTGAATTTTGCAAAGTAACTTTCCACTCCGCCTTCGCCTCTGTTGTAGACAAAACTACTATGATAGCACAGCCTCCAAGGGTAAACACATACCGTGTAAGTGATCTCCTCTTATCATGACCCCTTGCATAGTCTGAACCCATATACCCAATAACTTCATCTGTATTTTTACCAAAATGTAAGCAAGCATTAGTAGAGCTCCTCCCTCAAGTATTTGAATATCCACTACACTACTTTCTAATGTTTTTTGTCAGGATTTGCCATGTACCTATTAACTGTATTGATTTCATGTGCCAAATTTGGACAAATGCTAACCATCGTATACATAAGCGACCCCACTATACTAGGATAAGGAACCTAAGACATATAATCAAAGTCTTCATTTGGTTGAGGACACAAGTCAACTGATAATTTGAAGTGGGCAGCCAATTGAGTACTAACAACCTTAACATTCAACATATTGAACCTTTAAAGCACATTCTCAATGTACCCCTTTTAACTTAAATACAATCTGCCAACTTTCCTATCCCTCAAAATTTCCATACCAAGAATCTTTCTTACTGTTTCCGAGTCTTTCGTTTCTAACTCATCACAAAGCTGATCTTTCATTTTCTTGACATTTGTTTTATCCTTGGTTGCTATGATCATATCATTAACATATAATAACAAATATGTAGTCGATCCGCCATCTTCTTTTTTGAAGTACACAAAACCATGATAATTATTTTTAATAAAATTATGAGTAGTCATAAATGAATCAAACCTTTATACCTCCACCTCGACAACTGCTTCAATCTATACAAGGACTTATTCAACAAACACATATAGTTCTTTCCAGAAACTATGAAATCCTCTGGTTGTATCATGTAAATGCTCTACTCAAGTTCTCCATGCAAGAATACTGTTTTGACATCCATCTTCTCAAACTCCAAGTATTCTTAGCCACAATCCCAAGTAAATCCCGAATCGAATTATGCTTTACAATTGGTGAGAACACATCTGCGAAGCCAACACCTGGAACTGATTGTAACCCTTTGCTACCAATTTGGTCTTATACCTTTCATCTTCAATCCCTAATGTCCCTTCCTTCCTCTTAAACACACACTTGCAGCGAACAACCTTTTATTATAGGGTAATTTCACCAAGCCTAAAATATTATTTTTATTCAATGACTCCATCTTTTCCTATATAGCAATCATCCATCTGCTAGAATTACTACAATTGACTGTCTCTAAATATGCAGCAGGCTCTTCAGTCGAATCAATACTGTCAGCCACACTCAATGCACAAGCTACCAAATCTGCTTATCTATATTTCTATGGAGGTCTAATCTATCTATGAGGTCTATCCTAAGCAGTTAAATACTGTGGTGTTGCTAGTGGTGTAGGCAAAGTAGGCAATGTGTTACTATTTGTTAGCTCTAAACTAGACTGTTTTGAAATTTCTGATTGTTTCCTTAGACTAATTTCCAACTCTACTTGAGTTGAATGATTCTATTCCTCAATTTTACTTGAATCCCCAAGAGGCAAATTATGAACCATAGCAAGTTCATCAAACATTACATCTCTATTAGCCACTACATTTCTTGTCTCAGGACACCACAAGTTATAACCCTTCACACCTGATTTATATGCAAGAAAGATGCAATTTCTAGACCTAGACTCCAACTTCCAATTATCAATATGAGAATAAGCAGGACACTCAAATATTTTCAAATTAAAAAAACATGAAGGTTTATGAGACATATCTCTTTCGGTGTCTTTTTTTCAATGGCATTTGAGGATAAGCGATTATCAAAAAACAAACAGCAGTAGCAGTTTCAGCCCAAAAAGTCTTTTTGGCATACTAGAATTTGAAAGCATACAACAAATCTTTTCCATCAAGGTTCTAGTCATTCGTTCTGTCGTACTATTCTATTGAGGATTTTCAAACACTTTCAAGTGTCTCAAAATGCCTTCAACCCATGATCTATATGTAGACATTTTACCTGCTTTTCGATCTACTTTTCTATCATTGTTTCCACTCATTGAAGGTCTCCAAACACATCACTCTCCTGTTTCAAGAAGATACCCAAACTTTCCTGAAAAAATCATCAATTACTGTTAATAAGTAATAAGCACCTCTTTTAAAAGGCATCATAGTTGGTCCCCAAAGATTTGAATGGATATACTTAAGTGTTCACTTTGTGTGTTCCCCTTTTCTGTTTCCCAAAGACATAATACTCACAAAACTTCATCTTACTGGTCTTCTGCCCATAAAAAGTCCCATACTACTCAAATGTACCATACCATTCTCATTCGTATGTCCAAGCCGCATGTGCCAAAGTTTTGTAACTTTCTCATCCGTCAAAGAAGAAGTAGAAACGATTGCATTCCCTATAATTCTGGAATCCTACAAAATGTACAACTGTATAGAGTTTTTATGTCTCTTCATGACAACAAGAGTACCCCGACTCACCTTCGAATCTCCACATTCACTAGTGTATCTATAATCTTTGAGTTAAGTGCACTCAAAGATAAGAAATCTCGCTTTAGTTGTAGAACGTGCCTTCCATCTGTAAGTGTTCAAATAGTCCTATCGAACATTCTGATTTTGATTGTACCAACTCTAACAATTTTGCAAGGCGCATTGTTTCTCATAATATTGCACTTCTCAAAACTCCTACATATGTTGTAAACCAATCCCTATTGGGATACATATGAAAAGTACATGCCGAGTCAAGACCCCGTTCCTCCCAAGGTGATGAATCCATGTCAGAAATCACAAGGAGCTTACCTCACTTTGTCCGTCTTCCACAACATCAACCACCATAGTGAGAGTATCCTGAACACATAAAATATTATCTCGAAAAGTCACATATGATTGCGATAACGAGCACGACAATATCAACGCCAAGACCTCATCATCATACTTAACTTCCACAATTTCTTTAAACGTAGTTAAGTGATCATCCAAGGCATACCTATGGACATCAGGTGAGAATATAAGCGCTATTTCAAGTGTAACTTACTGGTCAAACTATTTATCATACAAAGTTGCTTCAACTTCAACCACAACGCAATGACATTTTTCTTTTTTAAAACATCCTAAAAATTTGATTTGACAGATGTAGGTGAATTTGAGATTGGACTTTTTGATCCCTACTGTGCTTTTCATCTTGCATACAGGTTGAAGGCATCTTTTTAAAATCAAGCAAGGCTTTCTCCAAATCCATTTGTGTGAGAACCCCTCGCATCTTCACTTACCATAAAGTAAATATCGTGTTTCGATCCAATAACGGAGTATCATATTTTATCGTTGCCATGCTGAAGATCTACCAAGCTCTGATAGCAGTTGTTATGAATTGATCGCAAAATAATGACAATAATGGAATAAACAAGAACAGAAAAAGAACATCAAAATTTATGTGAAAACTCAAGATGGGAAAAAACCACAAGCAAAGGAGGAGAAAACTATAATCAATAGAAATTGTATTTATAATATCAAGATCTCAATACTTTTAATTGAAATCTAAGCTCTCTAGCTATCAAAATGTTATTGAATATTATGTAGAGATAAAACCATGTGGAATACATATAGAAGCCTCCTTTTGGAGTTCAAGTTGAAGAAAAAATCATAAAACCCGAAAACCCAAAAAATTCCTGTCCAGGCTCATCAAAAGGGATCCGTGACGCCTGGGAACTGGTCACTATTGTCTTCTCTTCCATGGGTGACCTGGCTCCGCGGTGTCTACTATCGACTTTGATTCTTCCAATCATGTTTTCACAATCCCAATATCCTTTTCCAAGACAAACTCTCAAACCTTGATGAATTTGATCCTTATCAATTAAGACTATCAAAACCAAACTCTGTAGACTTTCTTTATCCAACTAAACACCAAATTAAAATGAATTTGGGTCACACCACACCACATACTATCTTCTCTGCGAGAGTTTTGGCCCATCTTACTGCTCATAGTTTTTTATCGCGTTCCAAGGATTCGAACTCGAGACTTTTGCCTTATGAGATGTTTAAATGAAATCCTGGTACCAATTAAGCAAATGCTCGTATTCTACAATTTCAACTAAAAACCACCAACTGCTATTAAGGCTTAATAAATAAAATCTAGATAAAGACTAAAACTAAATAAAATCAAGGACATAGTTGTTGCCTTGTTCCCAAAATTTTTCATGTTGGGTAGACGACCAAAAGCATGGATTCTTGGCATCTATAGCTATCACACTGAAATTTCTTGGACATTTCTTCAAAGATTTTGACATGTGACTCGCTATAAGAAATTGAAACATTATTTGATTTGTCCTTATTCAAATCTAAAAATTCTTCAATCTATTTATCGAAAATTGGAGGCCTATCGTAACTGTCATTACCCAAATTCATAAATTCTTCGATTTATTCGTCGAATTTTGGGGGACTGTCATAATTGAAATTAAAAGATTCATCCGTATTTGAATTATTGAAAGGAGAAAAAAGAGTTTCCGAAACGTCTGTCATTGAAATTTAGAAACACCAACTCATCTCTATTAGAAAAGAACCTCGATTCGAAATTGGTTTACAACTCAAATTTTATTGAAAAGTGCATATTTCTATTACATTTTTTGTTATTTAATTGGGAAGTGCATTATTTTATTTTTCCATTCGTTATTTAATTGAAAAGTTTCAACTAACTTAATCCAATATAACTATAGAATTGGTAGGTGGGGGACACAAAATCAAACTTTGTTTCCTTTCTTGTTCTCGTCAGTCCAAGGCAGCTTCAGTAATACTTAATGGATATATGATTTTGTCATATTTTCTATGGGTTAATTTCACAAATAGTGAACTTACTTAAAAATTATAAAACGGTCACTAAAGTTTAAAATTTAAAGAAACGATCGCTGAAGTTTCATGCGCTTTCACAAACGATCACTGAAATTTTAATTTATTTAACAAACAGTCACTGAAGAACCGTTATGATT
>CAIGRF010083832.1:0-10745 GCA_903798235.1 Fraxinus ornus
CAACTCGACAAATACCAAATAAACAGAATGCAAATTTCAAATTTCGAATACACCGAACCAACATCAAATCAAATTCCAGATGAACTGGACATATACTAAACCAAATTCCAAATGAACTGAACCAAATTCCAAATGAACTGGACATATTTAACCAAATTCCAAATAAACTGGAACAAGTTTCAGATTACCAAAACTTGACAAAACTCCAAACAAATTGCAGAAACTGAGTTCTGGCCACCGGAGTGTGATGCGACTTTGTAGGGATACGTCCGAAAAGAAAATAAAAAAAGAAAAAAGAAAAAAAATATTGGTAGCCGAACGAGCAGCTCAAGGTCACTCGCCGGAAACAAAATTCAAAGGTTAATTTGTTTAGGATTAAAACTGCCCTGATACCACATGTGAAGAATATTATATATTGTATATAATAAACTTGTTTCTATTACAAAGTAAAAGACTCTATTTATAGGGCTATAAATAACTCTAAAAGGAAAGATTGCAAAATAATTATACAATCAACTATTAAGGAAAATAATCCTATACTATTGAAAAAATATCATAGAGATTATTCTTTCCTTATCTTCAACAGTTCCAACTCTTATACAAATTTAAGTGAACAAGCAACGTATAACTTAAAAACAATGGACCTAACATAGGAATCTATTACTAATTGTTATAGACAATAGAACCCAACCATCTAAAAGGGGGAATTTTTTTTTAAAAAAAAATAAAAAAACGCCAGCTTATTTTCTTCACAATTGACTAAGTATAAATTTTCAGTTGACCTTTCTTCCTTTATCAGCATTTGACATAATCTGCTCTCCATTAAATATTTTGTCTTATCCTTAGCGATCCGCCACTGAATGAAATTACAAAAAATAAAATCAGTCAGTGCTGAGAACTACCACAATCTTGATTCAAAAACTTTTTTGCTGCTAAGAGTGAACTGTATAATTTTCATTCTACGTTTGATGGTACCGAATGTATTCGAGAAATTTCACCAAGAATTCAAGAAAATAAAGATGTAAATAACAAATGTCAAGCTTCAATCATTATAACATTTGAAACTGCTATTGCGGAAGAGAATTTAAGTTTTAGTGTACAAGTAGCATATGCATATGTGCTCTCTCTTTTTTGTTCACAGAAGATGGGGAATGTAGAATATAAAATACTCCAGTCAGAAAAATTTTGCAATTTCAAAATACCTAAATGCCCAAGAATTGGACAGGAAAACATATAATCTGTCCAAAATGAATTGTGAAGTATCGATACATATTTCAAAACCACTAACCTTTTTGTACTACTATTCTATTTTCTCCCCTCAACAAAAGAGGCGCAGGTTTCATCAATTTGGTGAACTGAAAAAAAAAATGCACAAAAAATGGACGAAATAGACATTTACCATCAGTTTATTTTCTTAAACATAACTGTAAAATGTGATAATATGGTTATCCAATGGAGGTATTTCTATCACATACAAGCAGTCAAACACAAACCTGTGATGTCTTCAGCTCCAGTTCCTGCCACTCCAGGGCAGAATTACTTCCTTCCACTATACCAGTTCCCGCATAGATCAATGCACCAAAACCCTTGAGATTCAAATTAATATTATCCCATTAATGATATTGCATTATTATATGGACAATCACAATATAAAATGCACAAATTTAGCTTTATATGCTAATTAAGTTCTGCACTTGTTTCCATAGGTTATTTTAACTCACAGCCTTACAGAACTCATTGCGGTAGAAAAGTTGGAAAAATATAAAAGGATGAAAAGGCTATTAGTTTTCACCTTGCCAACCAAGGCTGACCTTATTCCCACTGCAAACTCACTTTCCCCACAACCAAACCATCCAACAGGACCAGCATATAATCCTCTGTCAAACATTTCTACAAAATATGTTGATTAATGGTGAGATCCCTGAACTGCGGATTAATTCTTTGTGTAAATAAACAGCAAAAACAACAGTTAAAACTTAAATCAGATAAAAAAATAGCTATACCAGAGAAAAGTGCAGAAAATTATTTAATAAATAAGTGCAGCAATATTTATATACCAGTTTCTGCTATTAAAACCTGTGCCTCTTTAGCAGGAAACCCGCAAACAGCTGGAGTTGGATGAAGGGATGACAAAATCTTAAACTGGAAACAACACAAATAATTAGAACTTTTATCTTGACGATTATAATCTATTTAATGAAATTGACTAACAGTCATTATTACATTTTTATCATGAAGTGGAGCAATGCAATAACTATTACACGGTCAGGAAAAGCACAATCACTTTGGAACTCAAGAAATTTATCCTGTAAATCTCATCTCAAAGAAGTTTTAGTTTGAAGGTAAAGTATCCATGGTAGTTTGTGGTGTCTAGGCAGTGTGAACTCTGATGGTTTTCTACTTCTACCTGTATGTTGCTTTGTTTTTGTATGTTTCTTTGTTTATTAAGAGGCCTTTGGTAGTTTCTGCAATCGTTGAAGTGGAATAACAGTTTATAAGGAGGAATTTGGTAATTTTTGCACTTAATGAAACAGAATCATAGCAGTAACGCTGAGATTTGTTAGGTTGTATAGAAATTGTCAAATTCACGTACTAAAACTGGGGGTCCAAGTTAGCCTAGTCTTCAAGATACAGAAGTTGGTTTTTATCTCAGCTTGAGACTAGTTTATCCTCTCTGCTCGTTCATTCTATTTCCATCTCTGCAGTGAGGTCAAAAGTACTACTCTTCATAAAAAAATTCTCCAAGTTCCACTCTGAAATCCTAACCTTCTTCCAGTCGTTTGGGGTATTATTGTTCAGCACACCTTGATGCTCGCGTCTTTCTCTAAAATATTTGTAACTGTAACCCTTCTTGAGTATACCTTACTTCATCCTAACAATTGGCAAAACAACCACCAAAAAAGTAATGCTATAGATGGTTTGGCATTTATTGTTGTCTTTTTCTTTTCATTTTATCATGGGAAAGCGGCTAAGGCAATATACATTGAACCAACCAATAGAGTTTATTTTACAACTCTAAGAACTTCAGAGGTAAAATTTTGTCAATGCTCATGATAAGTAAAAGCCATAATGAATATCAAGTATTAAAAGAAGCATAAAGGTCATACTTCATCATCTTCTCTCTCCAAGGTCCCTGTAAATCCAGCATAAAGATGTTGAACTCTTGGGAGTTTTCGTAGAGCTTTTTCAGGTTCAATCAATATGCTGGAACATACAGTCTGGAAAGCAAAATAGAGGCACAGAACTATTGTCATTTGCAGAATAGAAATACAAGTAAACAGAACAAAGCCTCCTAACATATTCTTATATATGTAAAATGTAACTACTCAGAGGTGTACTGCAGACATCTGCAGGTTAGGCATCACTTGCCTCTAGTTTTCTTCTAATATATTCCCGAACTACAGTAAACTCATGGTGGTCTTTAGGACTGCAAATCAATTGAAAACTTAAATGAATTATTGAGTTTAACATTCAATGGCAACAGAAACGAGATGAATGAAAGATATTCGAAGTATCAAATACAATATAAAATTATTGTTTTATTTGAGATTAACCTGGAAAGTAAATCATTTCCTATCTGTACATCCAGAGACTCTGATCCACCTCTTGCTCGGGTTCCAGCCAAAGCATCGCTAGAAATGTTTAGTCGGTCTCGATAAAATAGTCGCTCTGGCTATTCACAAAGTACAAGCAATTGAAAGACAACATACTTTCAATCATGCCACCCCACAAGGGTGAAAAAAAACAAATCTTACATGGAATCCTTGCATGACAATAAAGAACTCCATGAAAACTAGACAAAATTTGAGTCCAGCAAATGATGATGCATTATCTAAATAATTTTACAGCCAGCATATGAACTTGGAATATAGATATTCAAATTTTTGAATTTCAAGGAAATTCCTATAGTAACCTATTCTAATTTTCAAATTTTAACTACTCAACTGAAGGATCTATGTCGTAAATGTTTAAATCTCCTTTTTGTACATTTTCTAGAAAATTTATTATCAGTTTATCACAGCATGGTGTGATCGTTTACATCAATATTTGTGAGAAAAATATCCATGAATACATAATCATTCTCCACTTATAGACTATCATAATACACAAACATGCAAAAATAATGTTGTCATTGTAATAGTGCCAATGATTGAATTGTCTATTGAATTCCTGACATAAGTCAATTCCATGTTAATAACCCACCTTTTCCATCAATAAAGAGGAAAAAGAAAATGTTGCATTATCCTTATACTTTGCTTCCAAATTCATAGAACAACAAATAAATTGATATTATGCATAGACGCATTTAAAACTCAAGCACTTGCAGGATAGTATCTTGATTTCATATTTCTAATAATGATATTGACACATCATTGACATGTCACAACCTAAAATGACTTCAAATTACTATCTCTAAGTCTACCCAATACATCTTCAGATAAGTCACTCTTATCATGTGTATTCTGATGCTAAGCAAAAAGTTGACACTATAACGGAAGTAAATAGGCAAAAGAGCAAATTGATTATTATTTCTTATTTATAACTGAGAGTATTATGGAAGTGAAAGTGCAAAACATGAAATGGATTCTCACTTTCATCTAATTGAGAGGATCATAATTTTACTCACAGTGTTACCAATAAATGCAGGAGATTCAGGAGGCTGAAGACAAAAGGCATAGGAACTGTCCCCTTCAATCTATAAGGTTAAGCATAATAGTAAACATCCCGTATATCACCCATCAAATCAGTTAAACTCAAAATTAAATTGTATAAGTCATGAATACCTTTAAGCATGACAGCCACATTAAAGGGTCAATATCTATTGTTGTCAGTACTCTGCTGCTACGTGCAAGCACAACCTTTATTTCCCAGAGAAAGAGAATGAAATTAGAGCTGAGTGATATAGGAACAATTTTCCAGAAGACCAAAAAAAATTAATAATGTTAAACAAAATCATCGAGAACTTCAATTGTAGTTTCCAGAAAAAAGTTGTAAGCTCTAGTTACCCATCTTTCATCATTTAATCTCCATTTCTAGTTTCTATCGTAACCATGCATGTCCTATAAACAAAACCAAGGATTCCAAAGTGATGGTTATCTAAATATACAACCTTTATTAGCACTGAGTTTTTCCTGTTTATCATGTCCAAGGCTCGCCTAACAGCTGAATCCCATGATATTTTATTAGGAATATGTGCCTGGTTGAGCACAATAGCCTGAGGAGCGTCTTTATTTAATCTCTTGACAGCAGAAGAAACCTGCAAGGCAGTATTATATCGAGTACAGAAAGACAATAATACAAATAAAAAATGATTGGGCAAATAGGAGGAATCAGACCTGCCATATTGTAGCCTCAACTGAAGAAACTGCTTTTCTATATGTCCATGACAGGGCACTGTCCCATGCAATCGTTGCAGCAATCATTGAACTTCCTTCAAACTCATCAAATTCAACCTGCATTTAGTATCTAGCAACAGGTTGCTTATATACAAACAAAAGTCACGCCTTCATACACTATAGAATGATAGCAGTACTTCCCTAGAAAGAAAGAAAATTATCACCTGAGGAACCATGAAATAAAATGAACCAAAAGCTTCCCATTCAGAAGCAATATTAGCCATCGGATCAAAGCGGATAGCCCCATAAGCACGAATCAGTGGACACTTCTTGGATAAGAACCTTCGATTAACAAAAACCCCCTATTAGGAATCTGAAGTTCATCATGGTTCTGATCGTCTCTGATTAAGTAATTCACCACATTCAAGTTTACTCTTAGCTGAATCATCCAGCATTACTACTTTTGGCAAATGCTGTGCTTGCTTTGCTATTAGGTGAAACCTGACCAGTGCTGACATAAAAACTAAAAACTGCTCTAAATTTTAAGAAACGAGGTTTTTTAATTGATCCAACCATTGTTTTTTTCCAATATATCAATGATGAGTAAGGGATAGGATGGAGGGTTTGACTTCTTCAACTGCTCGTGAGACACCAGTAATTATCTTGTTTCCTTAAAACATGCAACTCTAAAGATCCCTTTGGATCCATGGTTCGTCATGAAGAAAAGAAAAATTGGTAAATCTAGAATTTCTCATGTAAAAATAGCCAAATTAATGATTGTAAAAATGCCACTCTTGATTATACTTGTACACCCATTTCCCTCACGTTTCCGTTGGCATCCAAACGCAAGAATAATTGTATACGAAATTCAGGATTCAGAAAAAGCCTATTCA
This sequence comes from Fraxinus ornus, assembly GCA_903798235.1. Lineage (NCBI taxonomy): Eukaryota > Viridiplantae > Streptophyta > Magnoliopsida > Lamiales > Oleaceae > Fraxinus > Fraxinus ornus. The sequence goes on from CAIGRF010083832.1 coordinate 6,230, forward strand.
ACTCCTGATTACAACATTCACATCTATCTTATTCAAGATATAGCCAGCAATCATTTCTAGAAATTATTCATTCTGATAGTCAATTATAGAAAATAACCAATACAGTAAACACTTAATTAAATCCATTAGTAGTATTAAATTGCCCCAATTAAAGCCAGTAAAAAAAATGTGAGTGACTCGTAAAGACTGCACCTTTTTATGGCGCGCCAATCGTCCAACGAGAATGGATGGAGGTGGCGAAAGAACACTGCAGAACCTATCCCGGCAACACTGACAAGCTTGTGTTGATGTTCATTTGAAGTGCTGCCATTCTCGATGCAGGCGACATTGCTTGGATTGCGACCGGAGAAGAAACATCGAGGAAGAAGCTGATGGCTCTGCGCACGAAGCCAGTCTAGGGCTTCAATCCGATGCAGAATTGGTACCTTCCCAAATCCATGGAGATTTTGATTAAAATCATGAATAGTACTATTTTCAAATGCTCAATAAAAAAAAATTACCACGTTAACTAATTGGGGAAAGGTTTTATTCACAATTGTCAGGGTTTATTATATATAAAGACCAAAAATCCCCCCACACACAAATTCATGTACGTGAAGCGTGATTCAAAGGTGAATTGGGGAAGTGTACTATTCAAAAGTGTCAGGGTTAATTGTACCACCAACCATCAAACTTACATGCTAAATGCAATTAGGCCACTGAACTTTAATTGATAGCAATTGGATCACTTAATTCGAATTTAACAGCAATTAAATCACTAAGTTTGAATTCCGTCCAAAAAATGTAAAGGAAGTTGTTGAGACGGATGTTAAAACTACTATGTTTTGATGCAACATTGGCCACATTTAGCCACTACTAGCAAAAATACACGTTTAACTCCCTAAAAAAACGACTAAAATGAAGAAATTATGATCTAATCATATCTCACAACATCATATGTATGTAAACATATTATGTACATGTAGCACAATCAATACAATCAATGCATTTTTGGGTAAGGGTGGGTTGTTCTCCTTTTATGTTTTGAATCTTTGTTGATTTGGTAAGTCCATGTAGAAGGCCATGTCAGTGAACAACTTCCTTTTAAGTTGTTTGACGGAAATCTAATGTAGCACTTTAATTGTTGTTGAATTGAAGTTAAGTGACTCAATTGTTGTCAATTGAAGTAAAGTGATCTAGTTGCAATTGGTTTAAGAGTTCGTACAATTAACGCCAATTATCATTTAGGGAAATTGCATACAAGTGTTCAACCTTTTACGTGGGAGCGGTTAGCACACACGAAGACAAAAGTTCAAAAAAGTTCTCTAGATTCTCAATCGCTCTTTTTAGTGGGATTTTTCAATAAAATAATATTTTCCATCACATCAATAACTTTTCCTTCTTTTTCAACCACATATTCATCATCACATCACTTTAAAAAAATGTATTCTCTCATTTTAATATGCACCAAACACACTCTAAGTTTGAATTCCGTCCAAAAAATGTAAAGGAAGTTGTTGAGACGGATGTTAAAACTACTATGTTTTGATGCAACATTGGCCACATTTAGCCACTATTAGCAAAAATACACGTTTAACTCCCTAAAAAAACGACTAAAATGAAAAAAAAAATAAAAAAAAATAAAAATATTGCTATCTGCCTTCGAATCTTCCCCCACCCCCACCATCTCCATCACAACCCCAAAATCAATCCATTGCCGCCATCCGACTAGTGATGCTAGATACGAAATTGGAACTCTACAATTAATGAAGCATGACATTTTAATTGGGGTCTTGCAGGGGTGGGTTTGCTTTTAGGGATTTTGAGTTTCGGGTGGTTATAGGGAGTTTGCGATAGTGAATATGTATTTAGGAGTGGATGCCATCAAATTTTGCCACATTCTAAAGAGAACTGAATTGAACCAAGTATCAATGGTTATTTTGATAATGGAACCATGGTTCAATCTTCAAGTAATGAATCGAACTATTCAATTCCAATCTAATTCTATTCATCGTGTTAAGTTTTCAAATTCATAATTCATGCCAATTAAGTTTCTAACTATACAAGTTTTTAAATTATATTACTATTTAATATCTAAATTCTTGTCAATATATATTCATTAAACAATTTACATCAAATGCTTAACTAATGACTGGCATGAATTCTATAAGACACGTGCTCCAATATCACTTGTATTTTATTTATACTTCGAGGGGCCGAAAATGTTAACTTGTAAAGGATGAAAGGAACACGAGCTCTTATAATCTAAAGTACATCTTTAAAATTCAACATATCTTTTTATTTGAATTTATAAATAAAACCATATTAAATTGAATGAGTTTGATTTGATGTGGTAAAATTAATATTAAAAAAGTCCAACTATGCAAATCATTAAGGGCCTGTTTGGTTTGGATTTTACAATTCTATAGTAAATCAATTCTCATTTTTCAACCACACATTTCCCATCATATCACTATTCAAAATCAATTCTTCCTCCAAAAAATCTAAATCAAACAAGCTCTAAATATAAAGAGTAGAACCAGACCGAACATATTGATTTCAATCTGATTCTTATCCGATCCAATGGTTCTAGTAACTTTTGCAAAACCCTCATCTGCATTAGTGGGATAGTGGTGGGGAGAGCTGTGCCGATATGGGGGGTAGTGGTGGCATTGAGTAGGGGTGAGATTTATGAGGGATGGATTTTGAATAATGCTATTTGTATATAATCAGTTATATAATGGTTTACATACAGATAATATGTCAAAAAATATTGTGAAAGTTTTTATCTTTTATTTTGTTGAAGAAATTATGATCTAATCATATCTCACAACATCATATGTATGTAAACATATTATGTACATGTAGCATAATCAATGCATTTTTGGGTAAGGGTGGGTTGTTCTCCTTTTATGTTTTGAATCTTTGTTGATTTGGTAAGTCCATGTAGAAGGCCATGTCAGTGAACAACTTCCTTTTAAGTTGTTTGACGGAAATCTAATGTAGCACTTTAATTGTTGTTGAATTGAAGTTAAGTGACTCAATTGTTGTCAATTGAAGTAAAGTGATCTAGTTGCAATTGGTTTAAGAGTTCGTACAATTAACGCCAATTATCATTTAGGGAAATTGCATACAAGTGTTCAACCTTTTACGTGGGAGCGGTTAGCACACACGAAGACAAAAGTTCAAAAAAGTTCTCTAGATTCTCAATCGCTCTTTTTAGTGGGAAGTAACAGTACAAGAAGGGAGCGAGACCAAAGAGATCAACACGCGCATTTGATTATAGGCCACCGACGGTACAATGGCCATCAATCTGGGAGAGAAGCAAGCCACTTTTCTTTGATGCACCTTCTTGAGCATGGAAGAAAATGCAAATGGACCGTGATCCTTGCTCTGATCGACTTGCTCGTAAGCTATCTCAAGTGTGGGTATTCAGTATTCAAATCTAGAGCCTATTCTTCTTCAATTAAACAACTTATCTTGATGCTCTCACTTCCTTTTTTTTTCTCGGAAGAATTTTCGTATCATGCATAATCCATTAATATCCATTTAAATTACAATTTAAACTAGTTAAACTACTTTTTATTTATACATTTCATAGGGATAACTTATTATCCTCATGTTCCATAAGATTCACGGTTTATAATCACTTCTGAACATATTAAATATTCACTCTTCAAAGAAAACACTCGCTCTATCAACGTGCATTCGATATTTAAAAATAATGAAATTATAATTAAAGTAATTTGCATCAACCAATAAAATTTCATCATTTGAAAATATTTCGACAATTTTATTCACCACAAGTTTAGACTTTCTTATTCTATTAATAATGAGAATCAATAATTATATATCTTTACAATAAATTATCAACTCTTTTTTTTTTATATGGAAATTGGGATAAGAGTAGGATAAGGAACAAGATTGGGCTTCTATGATTTATCCTCTATCAACCAACCACGTGGCATATACACATACAAATTAATCTCTCAACACATTACATGTCACGCTCAAGAAAATGTATTGAATCATCATCTTATTTAATTTAGTTCAGTCTAAGCTTTAAGGAGTATTTTTTTTATTACCTCGAGACGAATAATTCCAGAATCAAACGGTGGAGGGTTGGATTTCATGTCGAAAATCGCGGAACTGAGGTTGCCCATAGCCAATGCCAGATTCGGGACGGCTGGAAAAGTTCGAGTTTCGATGGTTCCAATTGGAGCCCTTGGATCACCTTGGCAGCCATTCATGGAGAGTGAACAAAACTGATTATTATGTCTCTGCACAAAATAATCAATTATGAGCTCTAAGATGTTAGCTAGCCCTTAATCCATTGAATTTTATGCACTTACTTCCAACTTTTAATTAGAAAATGTAAAATAAGTACTTACTTGAGTGGCAAACTGAAGTGATTGTTTTGCATATACAGTTGGTGTATGAATAATGTATTTCATAGATTCCATGTCCACAAAACTTGCAATGCAATGTTTTGCAGCCATGGAATATGTGAGAGAGAGAGAGAGAGAGAGAGAGAGAG
>CAIGRF010083834.1:7614-20258 GCA_903798235.1 Fraxinus ornus
TTTTTTTAATATATCACGTGTAATTATTTATCAATTACATCAACAGTTATTTAATTACCCAAAACAATTACATCTTTATTAATAAGAGATTTTTTCTCGACCAAATAAATTAAATATGAACTAAGCAAACGTGCATTGCACGTTGTTTTCACCTAGTAAATATAAAAACAATAATCAATATACAAGAATTTGGGTTGAGACTCTTCACAATTCTAACCTTTTTGAAGTAAATAATTCTAATACATTGTTTCTAATACACATGAAATCTCAATGGATGATGGAATTCATACAAGCAAAGTGTATAAACTTTTACATGTGAACATAATCGTAGTTAAAAGATTTTCCAAATTTTTGGTAGATAATTCCTTTTGTAATTCATAAATACCTTTGGCGTTCTATATTAAGCACGTATAAGGAATTTAGTATAAAATTATATTAGATAATAGTAGATAAATTATATTAAGGATAATTGCAGTCACGATCCCAAGCCTTTCAGATTTTTGTAACTATTACCCTATCATTTCATTTGTTGTACACATGGTCGTAAAACATTTAATTGAGTGTTGTCGAATGACATATAGACGGAAAGTATCCATGTCTCCATTAATTGACCAGAAAATTAAGTTCGACTATATTTTTCAATTTTAGAAAAGGCAAAATTATAACTTTATATTATTCACATAAAATAAGTAAAAAAATTAAACAAAAAAAAAAAAGGACTTTCCCCCACCCCATCCATTTCTTCCCAAGCTCTTCGTCCTGCCATGCACCTAAATTCATTATAGATCCAGTTTGGGCTCCATTTTAGAAAAGATCACTTATTTTTCAAGGATCATGTTATACGTACATAATTATCTACCAAAAGTTTTACCTAAAGGTCAAGTGGTGGCCCCCTATTGCGGCTGGCACCAGCCGCCCCTCCAATAGGGGGCCGCCACTTGGCCTTTAGGTAAATGATTAGGTAAAATATTAGGTACATTTAGATTTATCCATTTTTCAATAAAATATTAATATACGTAAACTCAAAAAAAATTCTTATTTTTTAATCATACATTCTTCAAAAATCACTATTCTAAAAATACATTTTCCTTTCCCGAAATTTATTTTTAATGGAGCCGAAACATGGGCTAAGTTTCTTTATCACAAAAATTTCTCAAGCACATAGGTGAATAGTACATTTTGGTTTATTTCTTTCTGTCTCTCTAATTTGGTTTCTAAGTTGAAGTTTTTTTCAGTTCATAAATCAAACTGTACTTTCTATTAAATGGAGATCAATGCTTAGTTTTTCAATGTTCTTTTATCGATCTTCGTCTGGCCATTTTTTTTATTTTTTGGCTCCAAGATTGATGGTTTTTTTTTTTTTTTTTTTTCAATTTAGTTTTCCAATGAAGATTGCCTCTACAGGCCCTCCAATTTCTTCTCTGGATCTCTTCATTGTTTGCCGGGCTAGATGGTTTTGATGGAATTTGGTTTAAAATTGGGAAAATTTGGTTAAGTATAAAACTTGAAAAGTGACTTTGTGTCAACTTCGACCAAATATTCGAACATGATCTGATAGTCAAATTATAAAAATAAATAAACTGATTTGTTCTACTCGTCGAGTGTCGTTGTATATTTGGAATTTCAAAATCAATTTTGGATGAATGAAAAATTATGATCTAAAGTTGGAAGAAAAACGAGGAGAAAAAGATGAAAGAAATCATATAGTACTGCCGCTCGAGCTGCAGCCTAGCACCTAGCTAGCGGCGAAGCTATTGTTCTAACGACAGGCAGGCGAAAAGTTTCTGTTGAACATGTATCATTGATTCTCGAGTGAGAGGCCAGCAAGGGATGCTTCCTTTCGTGAAGTTTGCAGAATTTTAAGGCGTGTATCTTCACTAACAACCTCTCTTTTTCTATAAATAAGATCCTTTGGACGTCCATTATGCACCCCATATCGTTTTTGCATTTATCATTACATCAAAATCTCTTGTAAAATCATTCCAAAATTATTTTCATGTAGTTTATGGTTTGAAATACTTGTACAACAAGTTGTATCTTGGAAGACAAATGTCGAAATCCGTTAGCACCGTTGCGAAACAATTTTGTCTTAAGGAGAAAGTGTTAATCACTTGTCTCGGATTTCTTTTCTTCACTTTATTTTCATTCTCCTTCTTCTTTTCATTTCATTTCTATTTTACTTGAAGTTTAATTACGCTCTTATGAATTAAACTTAATAGTTACTTTGTCAATTAAACAAACAGCCATTTCACTACAAAAACTCACTAACAATCTTAAGACAAAACTTGTGGTTGTTTGTTGAAACATCATTTTTCTTCATTTTTGGAATAAGTCTTCATATGTTATTCATTTTTTCATTTTGTGCATTAAACTTCTGTTTGTAACAGAAATAACTACCGCTGAGACTACTTCAAGTCAAACAACGAATGATATGAACCATGTGGTTCCACCTTTAGCTACAAAAATACCAAACTCTCATATCACATATGGGAAAAATCAAAAAAGTTTGGAGGTGTGAATTGCAAAAGATGTTATTTTATCTTACTACTTTGAATTTGCCAAAAATTTTAAAAGAGACCGATCCTGTTGTACAAGAAGGAAAAATAATCGTGAGTCGATTATTGCATTGGATACATGAAAGTAGTCGAATTATCTTTGAAAAAATTACATCATAAATGGATTGGACAATACACTTTATGGACTGTATAGTTCTTTGGACTCGGCCAAGGATCTACGAGATTCATTGGAGAAAAAGTATAAGATCGAGGATGCCGGAACAAAGAAGTTCATTGTCGGCAAGTTTTTAGACTGTAAAATGAGAGACTCCAAAATCGTGATAAGTCAAGTACAAGACCTTCAAGTTCTACTTCATGACATGCATGCAGAAAAGATGGAATTAAGTTAATCATTCCAAGTTACAGCGATCATTGAGAAAATCCCTTATATATGGAGAGATTTAAAGAACTATCCCAAGTACAAATGCAAGGAGATGAATTTGGATGAATTGATAGTTCGTTTGAGGATTGAGGAATACAATACAAACACCGAAAGAAAATCTATTGTTCAACTTTGAGCAGATTTTGTTGAAACTGGTTCCAATGTTGTCACAAGAAGCCTAAGATCATGGATAATGCACCAAGAAGAGACAACTCCAAGAATGCCAAAAAGTAGGGGTGTCCAAAAGTCCCGAACCGAACCCGAACTGAACCAAACTGAACCGAGTGGTTCTTCACAAGTTAAATACCCGAACGGATACCCGAATCGAGAACCGAAGAACCGTATGAGAATCGAAACTAAATAATTCTTTTATTTTATTTATTGAATTAATTAAATTATTTTATTTTTTTCTAAATAAATTAACAAATTAATTAATTAAATCAGATCATTTCATAATTTTAAGCTTTGGGCCTCAATTTTTTAATATGGATCACCGACATTTTAATATTAATATCTACTTTTTGGTATTTGTATGCATTGAATTAATGTTATTCGACAGCTAGTTATTTATATATTTTTGAATTGGGCTACGTTAATTTGTAAAAGTTACGAATGAAATGTCATTAGTTATATTTATGTAGTGTTGCTGTAAATGTTAAAAAATTTAATTATGGCATGGAACCGAAAGGAACCGAACCGACCCGAACCGAACCCGAACGGTTTCATAATTATATTTGGACCCGACGGGTCCATTTATTAAATACCTGAAAATCTTGGAACCGAGCAGAATCGAATCGAACCGACCCACGAAAAGTCCTACCAAAAAGGTTAAAGGCAACTGTTATAATTAAGGAAAAGTTGGACATTGTTCAAACGAAAGTTCAAAGCCGAAGAAGACTACACAAGCAAATGTAGTTGAAAGAGATACCCTTTCTTAAGGGGTTCAAGAGATGAGTCTATTTATGGTTGTTTCTGAATGCAACACGGTTGGTAATCCAAGGGATTGGTGGGTCGACACTGGTGCTACCCGCTATATTTATGTAAATAAGACCATATTCTCAAACTATCATGAATTGAAAAGAAAATAACAGTTCCTGGAGAACTCTGCAATTTCGAAGGTTGAAGGACTTGAAAAGATCACATTGAAATTGTCTTCCAGGAAAAAACTAGTCCTCAATAATGTTCTTCATGTGCCGACATTCGGAAGAACCTGGTTTCGGGTCTCTACTTAGCAAGAACGACTTTAAACTTCTATTTGTATCGGACAAGTTCGTACTTACCAAAAATGATATGTATATTGGTAAGGGTTATCTTAGTGAATGAATGTTCAAAATGAATGTCCTTACAATTGTATCAAAAAGCATTACAAATAAACATTCAAATTTCATTTATATGCTTGAGTTGTCTTGTTTATGGCTTAGTCGATTAGGACACATTAATTACAAATCTATACGCAAACTTATAAATCAAAGTTGAATTTCAATGCTTAAGATTGATCATAATCATAAATGTGAAGTATGTGTTGAAGCAAAGTTGTTCAAAACACATTTTCACTCAGTTAAAAAGAACACGACCCCTTTAGAATTAATACATAGCGATATATGTGATTTGAAATTTGTTCAAACTAAATGTGGTAAGAAATACTTTAAAACTTTCATTGATTATTGTACAAAGTATTATTACGTCTTTCTACTACAAAGTAAAGGCGAAAAACCTTAAATGTAGTCAAACATTATAAAATGAAAGTTGGGAATCAATTTGGTAAACGAATAAAAATATTTGTAGTAATAGATATAGTAGATACGGGGTACAGTCTGAAGAATATTGTTCCGAGCATGTAATCATTCATCAAACAACAACATCTTACTCACCTCAATCGAATGGTATTGCTGAACGCAAAAACGAAACTCTTAAAGAGATGATGAACGCAATGTTGATAGTTCGGGTCTACCCAAAACTTGTGTGGGGAACTTATTCTTTCGGAAAATAGCATTCTCAACAAAATACCCCTTAAGAAATCGAAGAAAACTCCATGTGAACTATGAAAATGTCATTCCTTCCTATCAACACTTGAAAGTGTGGGGGTGTTTGGCTAAGGTTAAAATACATAAGCCTAAACAAGTGAAAATCGGTCCTAAAATGAATGTTTGAATATTTATTGGATACACCAATAATTGTAATGTATATTGTTTCCTTGTACATAAATTCGAAATTTAAGATGTGCATAAAGGAACCATAATTGCATCCAGAAATACATCATTCTTCGATAATATTTTTTCATGCAGGGACAAGAAAAATACAAGTTCAAATAAAAGAATTTGAGAAACTACAAATGACACTTCAAATGAGAAGAACCAAGCGTAGTAAAAAGGTTAGAACATCTACTTCGTATGACCCAAATTTTCTAACCTACATGGTAGAAAATGATCCAAAAAATTTCGATGAAGCAATGTCTACACTGGAAGCACTGCATTGGAAAGAAGCTATCAATAGAGAGATAGATTCTATAATGAAAAACCATACTTTTGAGTTGGTTGATTTACCTCCCGAAAATAAGTCTTTAGGTTGTAAATGGATTTTCAAAAAGGAACTAAAATCGGATGGGTACATTGACAAATATAAGGTTAGATTGGTTGTCAAGGGATATAGATAAAATGAAAGGTTTGACTTCTTTGTTACCTACTCATCCGTGACTAGAATCATTTCGATAAGGTTGTTAATTGCAATTGCAGCATTACATAACCTTGAGATTCATCAAATGAATGTAAAAGCGACATTCCTAAATGGCGAGTTAGAAGTTGAGATATACATGGAACAACCCGAAGAGTTCGTCTCTCCTAATCACAAATAAAATGTTCGTAAATTAGTTAAGTCCTTGCATTGAAACAATCTCCTAAACAATGACACCAAAAGTTTGACAAAACGATGTTGTCAAATGGATTTAATATAAACGAGTGTAACAATTGTATATACATAAAACATACTCCGAAAGCCTATGTGATTGTATGTTTATATGTAGACGAATGTTAATAATGGGGAATAGTCATGAAATAATACTAAACACCAAGAGATTGTTAACGAAACATTTTGATATGAAAGACTTGGGTATGACTGATGTGATATTAGATATTAAGATCTCTAGAGCATCGGAAGAAATTATACTTTTCCAATCTCACTATATTGAGAGTGTACTTAATTAAAGGTATAATGAACTTGAGGAATGTCCTGCGAAAATCCTTATTGACACGAGTTTACACTTAGTTAAAAATACAGGCGAATATGTGTCACAACTAAAGTATTCACATATTATAGACAGTCTAATATATATTACAAATTGCACTCTATTGGACATAACATTTGCCGTAAACAAATTTAGTAGATTCACAAGTAATTCAATTCATGATCATTGGAAGGCTTTAACAAGGGTTCTTAGGTATTTGAAATATACCTTAACATGTGGATTACACTTCACAAAATATCCCACGATATTGGAAGGATATTGTAATGCAAATTAAATATCTGATATGAAGGATTCTAAATTTACTAATGGTTATGTATTATCATTGGTGGAGTTGATGTGACCACGGATATAACAAAATCAGCGCGAGATCTTCAATTTTTGGCAGTTTTCTAGTTTAATTAGAATTCTATATTTTTAGCATCTTTTACAATATTAGAATTATATTTTCATGCAATTAGAGTTTTTAGAGGTTTCGTGTAAATACCTCATTATTTCATTGTATTAAGAAAACAAGTTATGAATTATGATTATTGAAATTGAGAATTTTCTCTCTAATTGTTCTTGATTGAACATTATCGAACTTTTTAAATATTGTTTTAATATTTGTGGCATTCAACCTTTAGAACTTATCAAATGAATAGGCAATCGAGATTCATTGGTTTTGTATTCAAGAGGTTAATCGAACTTCGTTTTTATTTGGTTGCTTTGTTCAAAAATTTGCGGGTCGAAATTCTACCGTTTACAGGCTTTCCCAGCGTTTTCAATTAATTTTGCCATTTCCACGCGTGTCCCACTCCCGGGTTTGCTTCAGGAGTTATCGTGTCATGGAAATCAACAAAGCAACTTGTATAGCTCGACCAACGATGGAATCAGAGTTTAATCTATTGGACAAAGCTGAAGAAGAAGCAGAATGACTTCATAACTTCTTGAAAGATATTCCATATTGACCTAAGCTGGTACTTGCAATTATTATACATTGTGATAGTCAGTCGATTCTAGGAATGGCTCAAAACAACATGTATAATGGTAAGTTGAGACATATACGTCGTAGACATAATACCATTAAGCAACTGATCTCTAATGGTATCATCTCCATAGATTATATGAAGTCAAAGGAGAACATTACGAATACACTTACTAAAGGTTTACCAAAAGATCAAGTACGTTGTCTATCGAAAGAAATGAGACTAAAGCCTACTACATAAGAATATTTGTAATGGTAACCCAACTTTGTTGACTGGAGATACCAAGATCTTGATTTTAGGGGACAACTAAGTTATGAAGATTCAATAAAGCACCGAGAAAATATTTCATAACTCATTCCTATGATAATTAAAGTGCTTTCTACAGAATGTTAAATGTTAAGATATGCTTTTAATGATTCATATATCTTGATTATGTAAAATGGAGTAGGGTGGAATACTTTTAATAGGAGGTCACCTATGTAAGTGTAAGGTGGGGCCACCTCAACAAAAATTGTTCAAGGCTAAAATTTTCAAACACTTAAAAAACCCTAGAGTGTTTCAGGGTCAAAATGACCATAGTCATGAGAACCATGAACGATTTAAGAAAGAAATCCGTGTGAGTATTGTATCTTCATTTACACCAACGAATGAATGGTTCAAGACATCACGTTCACCAATTAGCCAAGTAATTCCGTTAGTATTTCACAAAGAAAGTTTAAAACCAGAAGCTACCTTACCTAATGCAGTATTTCTGCTCAATCTACGATGCATCATAATTTCGTATAACATGAACATATTTGAATTTCCATTCATGTGAAGGATTGTTGGAATTTGGTTTAAATATTGAAAATTTTGGTTAAGTATAAAACTTGAAAAGTGACTATGTGTCAACTTCGATTAAATATTTAGACTTGATACGATAGTCAAATTATAATAATAAATAGACAAACGTGTTATACTCATCGAGTAGATCATTGTAATATATTTGAAATCTCAAAACCAATTCCGAATGAAAGAGAAATTGCATTCCGAAGTTGGAAAAAAAATGAGGAAAAAAAGGAAAAAAATCATATAGCACCGCTGCCCGAGCGACAGGCTAGCGGTGAAGCTGTCACTCGAACGACAGACTAGTGACGACATGCAAATTTTTTTGTTGAACATGTGTTACTGGCGCTTGAGCGAGAGGCCATAGACAAGCTGGCTACAGTAAAGAATGTTTTCCTTCATGAAGGTTGCAGAGTTTTGAGACGTGTCTCTTCACTCACAACCTCTCCTCTGCTATAAATATGACACTTTAGACGTCCATTATACTTCCCATATCATATTTGCATTAAGCATTACATCAAAATCCCTTGCAAAAACTCTTCAAAAATCATTCTAAAACTATTTTCTTGTAAAGAGAAAAATTTCGTTCAATTCACTTTTGCTTATGATTTGAAATGTTTCTACCACAAGTTGTATCCATTACATCTTGGGAGACAAGTATCGTAATCCGTTAGCACCGTTGTGGGACAATTTTGTCTTAATGAGAAAGTGTTAATTACTTGCCTAGAATTTCTTTTCTTTACGTTCTTCTTCTTTCTTTTCATTTCTATTTTATATGGAGTTTAATTACGATCCTACGAATTAAACTTAACAATTACTTTGTCAATTAAGCCCCTGTTTGAAACCTATTTTGAGTAGAAAAGAATTTTTAGAATAGTGATTGATGTAAGAATGTGTGGTGGAAAAGTGATGAATTTTTTTTTATTTGTGTGTAATATTATTTTATTAGAAGAATGTGTGGTTGAAATGAAAAATGAGAATGAGAAATAGAAAGAGAAATTAATGGGTGTCAAATGGGGGCTAAATAAACAACCATTTCACTACACAAATTCACCAATGGGTTTCTCCATGTTTGTGTTGTTTGATATTGTGGTTTTCAAATTGAGTGAGATTTTGTGTGCAGAGTTTGTGCATACATAGTTTTGAAGATTTTGCAGTGGTGCAGTGTAGCGCGTGGGTAGATGGTGGTGGCCGGCGATGAGTGAATGCGTTTTGGCTTGGTGGGTANTGAGGCCCTTTCATACGCATCAGCCAACATTTTTGGAGTTGGAGAAGCCACCATTGAGTTCGGAAATATGTAGGCACCATTCTCACACGTACCTCTTAGAAGTACTGCCACTGTGACTCGATCCTTTACAAGAAAATGAAATAGATAAACTTAAGAAAAACATCATTTTGTTTTGTAAAGTGAGGAACTAAAATGAGATTCTTGTGAATATTTGGAACACATAGAGTATCAAGTAAATGAGATTTTTTTTTTTTTTGAATGAAATATATTACTATCTACCTTAATCCATGCCAATATCCTCGATTTAGTAAAATGCTCTTTAGACGGTCTAATTTGGAGCGTCAATTGCAACCAAAAAATTGTAATTTCTTCAAAGTTTGTCTGAAGTTATATTTCCTATACCCTTCAATAAGGTTTATGATAAAAGAAAAGATGGGCTCGCATATTAGTGGGACTAGTAATGAGCTAATAAACAGAATTTTTCTTTTTTTAAAAAAAGTAGAAATGAGGTCAGCCCATACCATTGTTAAGATAGCGAACTAAAAAAAAGGGCAACTTAAAAAAATACCCTTAAAATTAAGAATCTTTTGAAAAGTCATATAAAAAGTACTTTGGAAGTAAAAAATACAATGTCACTTTTTTAATTAAAAAATGACAATGTTTCCTTTTAAAGTTAAGTATTACATTTTTATTAAAAAATGAAATACAATCTCGCTTTTATTAAAAAGTGATAGGAAAAAAGTGACAAATATTATAAAAAGGCACAAAAATTCCAAAAAAGTGGCAAAACATTAATCAAAACCTTAGAATCTATTTAATAAAGTGACAGAAATTAAAAAATAACAACTAAAAAAAGTGACAAAACACCAATCAAAACTTTGGAATCAATTCAATAAAGTAACATATATTTAAAAAAAATGATAAAAACTCAAAAAGTGACGAAACCCCGATCACTTTTTTGAGTGAATTGTATCATTTTTTAATAAAAGTGAAATTGTATCACTTTTTTTAATAAAAAGTTAAGTGTAATATCACTTTTAATACAACTTTTTTAATAAAAAAACGACATATAATATCACTTTCATTATAAAGTAAAGTGAAATACAATGTCACTTTTATTACAAAGTGATATTTGTCACTAAAAAAGTAATAGAAAAAAAAGAAGTAACAAACAATAAAAAATGTGATAGAAAAAAGTGACAAACACTAAAAAAGTGACACGAATTTAAAAAAAGTGACAAACGTTTCCATAACCATTCATAGCACACCAACACTTGAATCAAAATAGATGTGATGGACTTCTTTAAAAAGTCTATCGCTCCAAAAGTTTGTAAATATTCCCCACTCTATATCTCGCAGTGGGTATGTGTGTGTGTTGGGGAGAAAAAATGGGGGCTTTGGCTTTTCAATGGAGGAGGAGGTGGTGGGTTTCCATCATTTCTTCCCAAGGAAATTCACAATATCAGAGATTAGCAAGAGCAGTTCAAAGAATTCGAAGAGTTCTTGTGCAGAGCTTTCAACTCCTAACCTACCCCCATCGCCATCAAATATACACATACATTTTACATATACATACATTTTGTAGATTAGATTTTCCGAAAATTGGTTCCTAATAATTGTGCTCTTTCTTCTCGTTGCGCTTTTCTTTCTTGGTATAATTTTCTGCCACGGGCTCAAGCTATTTCTCATCTCATGTCTTTGTTCTATTCAATACAGAATGGGAATCCTCTATTTTCATGTAGAAATTACGATTAATTAAAAAATTTAATGAATAAATTAGTAATTAAGGGTATTAATCAATTCTCTTGAATTCAATACAGAATGTGAATCCTCTATTTTCATGTAGAAATTACGATTAATTAAAAAATTTAATGAATAAATTAGTAATTAAGTGTATTAATCAATTCTCTTGATTTTGGGCCGTATTTAACCTAATTTCCTCTTAAAAAACACCTTTAGTTTTGGGTTCTTTTTAAAAATTATTATAAGACCATGTTTCAGCTCCATTTTTTTTGTGTAAAATGTATTTTGAAATAGTAGATTGATAGAGAATATGTGGTTAAAGATGAAGGAATTTTTTTTGGATTGTGTGTAATATTATTTTATTAAAAAATGTGCGGTAAAAAAAAAGAGAGAAATATATTTTAAAAAAAGGGTTCAAATAAAGTTTAAATATGGACTAAAACATAAACACTATAATTTCATCCTTTTATAACTGTAGAAATATGGTGTAGAAAGTAGATTGCAAAAAAGAGGCGATTTTCCAACAAAAATTCGAAAACTACACGCTCCAAATTAAGTAAAATCGAAATCATAAGAGAAAATTTTGTACAAATCAAACCCAAATAACGTCGATGGCTGATTCAACTACTTTTTATTCAAAGTGTTCATTCCCAAATTTACAAATAATCAACCCAATCCAAGTTTGTAAATTTCTGAGTTTTGATTTAATTGGTTCATATTTTGTTTGATTATTGAGTAACCAATTATATATTTTATGATTATTCATTAAAAAGAAAATAATTATAGACTAGTTTTTAACAATAACTACTGATTTAATAAATTTATTTAACTGTATAAATTATGAACACAATTTCTACCTTGATTTTGATGTTGTTAATGCTGTTTTGTTCCAGTACATATGAAATTTCGTCTTTAGAATAATAATATTGAGTTAGTGTATGTTAAAATCAAGATTTATATGAATTAGATTGAGTTTGTATATGTGAAAATTTAACTTCGGATCAATTCAAGAGTGATGCATATGAAATGTTTGTGAAAACGTAAATATAAATATGAGAAGGAGAAAAATTACACGTTGTCACTTTTTTCTTATGAAGGTCGTAAAGGGATGCATAAATGTGTATTTGTGAAAGTTTAAATATTTATATGAATTTAAACTTTTCTTTAAATAAAGAAGTGAAATAATTTAACATTTTATTTGACCTCTACATAAGAATTAAGTTGTTAGAAATTGAAAGTGACATACTCTGTTACTTTTATTTAAGAAGGCCTCGTATCATTTCATTTGAATTCATTTTTAATCAATTAAAGATGTGCATGCATGTGTGTTTGTAAAAATCTTAATTTAAATATAAATTCAAATTTTGCTTGTACTTTAAAAAGTTATATGATGTAATACTTTATTTGTCTTTGCGTATGATTTAACGTGTTTGGCTTTTAAAAGTAACATGCTCTGTTATTTTTTGAGAAGGGGCTCACTATTTTATTTGTATTTTTTATAGATATTAATAAATTAATGTCTTCATATGCTTAGAGGTAAAATAAGAACAAGATAATGAATATAAAAGAGACTTCTATAAATCATTTATACTATTCAAGTGGTCAAGGTAATTTTTCTTCTAGCAGTGCTTGGGACATGATTAGAGCTCGATCTCCCCAAACCTCTTGGGCGAAATGGGTATGGCATTCTGCAATACCAAAAAGA
>CAIGRF010083836.1:2464-13780 GCA_903798235.1 Fraxinus ornus
CCCTCCAAATTCAGGTGTGCTATTCTTTCTTTTGACTGTTGCTTTTTTTAAGGAACAACTCAAACTTGGTTAAATGATGTTGTCTCAAATTAAAGGCGAGTAAAAAACCAAAAATAACTCCATTTCGAAATTCCTTATGCTCCTTAAGAATCCTATGTTTCAGATCCAAAGTCAACCAATATATTAAACCACCAATCTTAATCTCGAGTTAGCACCATATATTTTCGACATATGTTGTCACAAAAGTTCAAAATTGTATGAAAACATGGACATTGTCACAATCGTAATCACCAAAAATAATAAAGAAATATTATGATAACTAAAATCTACTCCTCCACAATTAAAGATTAAATAGTGTCCAATAATCAATTTGTACAATATTAACTTCTTTGCCTCGAAGAAGATACCACTGTGTTGCCCATAGAACGAGAGATCTATTTTGATGGTCGAATTGAAAGTTCATCAACAGAAGAAAAGGAAAACAAAAACAAAAATGAAAATGGCCGGTTGATTTAGGCCTTTTTATCATTAAAAAGAGAGAACGGAGTAGACACGATGAAAATCTTCGTGGATGAAGCATGGACAAAAGGATGGTTGGTTTGGGGTCGAGTTGAATGAGTGAAACAGATGAATTTAAAATTGATCAAGAGAAAGAAGAATGAGTTTTAGGATCTAGTTGAAAATTGAGAAATTTTTTATTGATACACGAGAATTTTTATTTTTTCTCGAATTTTTCAATGAGAGTCACTTTTTTAGAAATGGCTAGGGGTGTAAACCTTTCAATTTTTGGCCATTTTTCAGAAAGGGTGTCAAAATTGGACATTTCCACAATTTCCTCTTAATTATTTTTCCAATTTTGAACTTAAATCAGACCCCTAATATTTAGTGGCATTAAAGCGAATTTGATTTGAGACGTAAAAAAGTTAGATGTAGAATTTTTTTTCACTTAGAATTGATATAGGTCTACGATCGACTGACCTTTATATGGTCGTCCTAAAGTAGTACAAAAACGATGGTGACAATTTTAGGCCACCACAAAATGCATGACTGCATGTTAACCTAGGGATCATGAGCAGGCTTATCAGTTCTTTATGCAATCAGTTCGACATAACTTGATTGACATCACTCGTATTACTCCTTCGAATTCTCAGGACAAACATGTTACGTGAGATAGAAAACCTTTATTACGTTGTAAATGAGTATGTACCTCCCTCAAGTTCACTCAAAAAGTTAGTTTAATGTTACAAGTAAATTTCGAGGAGAAATACGAAAGTAGAAGGGCTCAATTTCAAAACTCTAAAACAAATTAATTATTCATTTATTATTCAATTTATTCAGTTCCCTTGTAATTAATAAACCGCAGAGTAGTAGGTCTAATAACATAGAACACACTCACGGTCCATTAATTCGTACGAGTGCATAACTATGGACAACTCCACGTTTGGCCCCATTATATGAGATTATAATTGTTGGAATAATATTTTTTGAAGAATGTGTAGTTAAAAAAAGAAGAAAAAATTTTGGATTTACGTATAATATTATTTTATTGAAGAATGCGGGATTGATGAGAGAGAGAGAGAGAGATAAATTATATTATTGGAGAATATGTGATTGATAAGAGAAAGAGATAAAAAAAAATTTATAATTTTAACGAGGGACCAAACGGGGGCTTATTTATTGCCTTTCCGACATGAGCAATCATACCCTAAAAATTAAGACTTTGTACGATGCAATTCGTAACACAGTTTTTTGTACATGCATGGACAGGTGATGTACATTCAAAAGGGTAGATTTCTTATTCAATTACAAAAATCCAAATACTTATTAATGACTTACAACAGCCTCTCGATGTCCCTTCTGCTCTTCCTCCATTTGAATTAGTTACGGCATTGTTTCCTGTTTGAAAGCTTACGGCATGTTTGTTATATTGCTCTATCATAAAAATAAAGAAGAAAATAAAATTTTGTTTATTATATTGCTCTATCATGTATAATATTGTGTAACAATCATGTAATAACAACCGTGAGGATATATTTTTGGGAATTAGGTGAAACTATGTGCAATTCCTTACCATTTTTTTGTATATAATATTTTGGTCAAAAGTTTCGTAAACATTTCCCCAAGATTTCCTTCAAATTTCTGAATTTACTAAAATTGAGATTCGAAAACATTCCCTAGAGTTTATTTTGCAATTTTAAATGAGTCTGAATCGAAAATGATTTTAGAATTTTTCATACAACATATCGCCCAACTATATTACAATATTGCTCAAGAAGGATGTTATGAACACAATTTCAATCTGCGTTTGGTAAAGCAGTGTGGAGCCAGCACCGGTGAGCCATGGCGGCCGCCAGTATGGGTTCCGCCATTTTTTTCCGTTAATTGGATGCCTGCTCGAGCAGCCATCAAGCGTCTACCCTAATTCAGATGAATCTGTCCTACCTCAAATGAATTCCTGAATCCACCACTGCTTATATGTAAACTGAACAATTTTATTTTTATCCACATTTTTTTCTCTGCAACTCATAAATCAATCTTATTTTCAAGTCCACATTCATTAAGTTTTCATATCAAATAAATTTGGATTTGACATAAATAGTCTTTTTTCTTCATCATATGTTTAGTTTCTCATTTAAATTAGGTGGTGTAGATTATTTTTTTCGTCATTTCGTTTGATTTATTGTCATCTGAACATGACGAAATTTGAGACTTTTCTCTATGCAATACACATTTAATTTCTAGTCGTAGAAATCTTTAAAGTAGTTGGGGCCATTGATTCAATCGAGGTTTTGTCAGATGCTAAGAATTAATGAAGTTTTTTTTTTTTCCCCTGTTTAGCAGTTTCACACAATTCGGTTTTCTTGACTAGTCACAACGTCACACTGTTACCAATATAGAGGTATGATCTATATATGACTAGATCGTGGACTAGTCAATTAAGTAATATTTCTCTTATTTTTGTTGGAAACTTACAATTTATAGATTCAAATAATTAATTATAGGGGTGAAGTTTTTGTGGGAATAACTTTTTTTTATATATTAAAATAGTTATTTTAGCGCAAACGTTACATAAAAAAGTAATTGAGCTATACTGAAACACTTCGAGCTCACACATTTAAAAATATTTGGATACAATCAGGCAACAAAATTATTTGATTGAAAAATGTCCGTGTTAGCCCCTACAACCAGACTGTCATGAGAGGATTGTAAGATCGATATGAGTACAACTCATACAAATTTGAACCATGAGAAAAGCGTAATCATCATATTTTGACACCCTTAAATGTAGTGGACCATGTTATTTATGTAAATCAACTAAGAATTCACGATATTATCTATCACTTTTTGCTAAATTTAAAATTCATATCATATCTTACATTCACTACAAGGGTATCCATGTTTCGTTTGTCTCCAAATTACATGAAAAAATCTTGTGAAAAAAGTCAATCTTGCTACTGCAATACAACTAGTTATTATGTGATTCCACATGGGACAAGTTGATGGATAGACTATAAATCTAATTGGGGTTTACAAAATTATTAAATATTTTTTTTCCTATTATAATATTATTCTAGTCAATTTAAATGATTTAAATATAATATAATACAATATGTATTTTATTACAGTAAATCCATCATTGTCTACTCATAAATTTTTAGAACAGCACAATACGGACAGTATGAGTTTTGACCCTTGTTCTTGAAGAGTTGGTAAAATATAATAACAAAAACATCTTAACACCGACACTTTTTGCTTGCATAAAGAAATAGTATTATAATGAAAAAAAATAAATTAAAATCTTATTAATTATGTCATCAAACTTCGTTCATGGCGTATGAAATCGGTTTGGATTTAAAAAGAGAATCACGATAAAATTTATCTTTTTTTTTTTTCTTCTAACTCGATTAAATCCGGTTTGATTCGAAAATTTCAAGTCTAAAAAGAATATTCAAGAACATAGAAAAGTAAGAACAAAAACAGACAACACCAACTTTTTGTAGTTCTCAACCAACAATGTGTGTAAGTCAATATTTTTTATTTTTTTTTCCATCATTCAATAATTACTTATTTTCTAGTAATTTAGCCAAATTATTGAGTTTATCTTTCTAGAATCCATGTTCCACTGGACAGGCACTTGAGATGCCACCTTAAAAAATATATGTATTAAATGAAATTGCACAAGTTGTACATTTTTCTTCTTAAAAGACAAATCTTTGTCAATCCCAGTTGTATTAGTGTTCCAAAACCAGCTGTTACACCATTTATCGCATTTAAAGATTAACCTTTCATAAGGTTAATCTTTAAAAGATAACTTCGAACTGATCAAAAAAATCTCTTAAAAAATAGTCGATTCAGAGCTACTTAATATAATACTGTATTGACCATTATCTGAAAATGTCAAGCAAATATTTTTGTCATTATCAACTCAATGCATCACATTATGTAGAAATGTCAAGCAGAATATTTTTTTGTACAAAATAAGAATTTTGTTTTAACTCGATGACTAACATGATTTTTTTATTTTTATTTTTTTTTTATTTTTTTTTTGCAATTACATACATTAACACTACAATGTCTTAAAATTTCATAATTTGAATTTTGAATTGGAGTTGCACCTAATGAGTGTTTATTAATCTAATTATATCCACTATAAGATAAACATATTATTAATTAATGATTATTGATTATTTTGTACAATAAAATTATGCATAGATGTGCCCACATTGTAGAGTGTAATTATGCTTCTTTCGATGTCAGTGCGGTTTCGTCTAATAAATGAATTAAAAGCACTATCTGACTTCAGAGGGAACATGTTGATCGATGCATTTAATCAATCTTATCTAATTAGCCATATTAATTAATCAAATCTCCTTTTCTTCTAATTATTTTCAGAGATGCCCTAATTGCTATTATTGTTTCTTGACTTCCTCGGCTCGTCTTCCTCTCTCTCTTGGATACATGGAAAAAAAGTCGTAGAGTACCTACAAAATTTTAAATATACTGAGCTAGCTCATCTTCCTTTCTCTCTTGGATGCATGCAAAAGAGTCGTCGAGCACTTTCTCGTACTTCTTTCGATACCTATTGGAGTAGATGATAATAAGATTCTCCATATACAAATAGCATGATCATTGTAAAGCGAAAAACCCACTTGTACAGTCATTAGTGGGTTGTAAATTTTACAACACACTCACATTAGTGTGGGGCCCACTAATTAATTACTGTATGTTTCTTGTAAAGCTCAAGGTCATCCACTTGGATCCGCACACATGTCTTCGGCAAGCCACCCATCATGTTCGAGAATTAGCCTATCGTGTTTATTGGGTTTCTCTTAATATGTTATGAAGCTAAATTTAAATATTACTTTACATCAGTACATAAATTTAAACAACATTTCTAAGTAGCAAAGGATGTTAAAATCAAACACGTAAATGCAAATATATATATTGTCATTATATAGACAAATTGATTTCAGCCATGTTGAATTGCATTAAGGGTTCGTACTCTGGATTTATTTTTGGAATTTTATTAGCAAGAAAAATAGTTCTTTTATATCTTCTTGCACTAAAAATATATAGATAGAGACCACACTTACGTTTCTCCATTATTCTGTCAATTTGTATTTAATTTAATGGCCATACTAATCATGTTCGAATTTTCCATTTAATTCCACAAAATATTTGATAGATCATAAAGAATTGATCTTTTCAACTAATTTTGGAAGAATACTGACCCTTCTTATGTCCTACATGAATTAATGAAATTTTTTGCTCTGGTATCTCAACATCGAATTTCAATAAGAATAATTTAATTGGACTGACGCATGCATTACACTCTATATGACGTAGGACATGCATTTAGGAAAAAAAAAATCCCTTTAGAATAAGTTAATTGTATCATCAGAATTTTTTTTTTCAATCATTTCATGTGTCTTTGTCTTTGAATATGAATTATTCAAATATGCAATGAGTCAGTGGGAGTGTTCAGTTTGTAGGGCAAGTAAATTTGGTGAAATACTCTCTTATAAGTGATATCCTCCAACTAAAGTTGTTGGGCGTGCCCATAAAGGCAGGCCTACTGATATATTTATATGCCCACAAATCTTAAGTAACCTCTTCAGGCATTGTGTTCTAACTGTATAGTTGGTAGATTTGATTCGATTAGATCCTACGTTAAATTTACGATTTGAATAATGAATTACCTCAAAATTGGCGAAGCCGTTGTTTATATAAATCCTAACCGAATTGGATGGTTTTTTGCCCGATGATTTTGACCAATTTGTTTAGTACACTGGTTCAGTAAAGCTACCAAAGCAGTTTCGCCTCCAGGTCAACAATTTCCCGACCAAATTGGTTTGTTAGTTTTCATAAAGTAAATGATTATTCTTCTTGTACATAGGGGGCACCATAATTGTGTCCATAATGGACACATGGTGCCTCCCCCCACCCCCAACCCCCATGAAGCCGTTGTTTATATAAATCCTATCCGAATTGGAGTTTGTATCCGGTCCACTAACCCTTCTTGACCCACTTATATTTTTTTCTATGAATATGTGAGTGATTGACGGGCAAAATGTATATTAATACAAAAACCTAGCCAAATCCTCCAACACTACTCTCTTGCACTCATTCTATTTCCCATTGTAGCACTTGACTTGACCATTAGAGTTCAAACTTGAACCTTTTTTTTTTTTTTGAGACAATGACATTTGCGTCCTAACAATAAGTTATAGTGTGCAAGTGATACCTAAATAGACGTGAAGGCAGTCAAAATCTATTGATAAGTTGATCGGACAAATTTTGAGGTCATTAAGAGCCATAACCATGGTTGCATTATGTGTCCACCTTTTCTTCTCAATGCATGCACATCTCCCGGCCGAATAAAGTGAAAGTTGAAAAGAAAAATACAAATCTAAGTCAATAAATTTGAAAAAGAAAAAGCAGAACGAAGGAGTAAGGTGGAAGAAAAAAATCCCATAAAAAGATATACAAACTATTTATTAAAGATATATGTTATGATTTATTTGTTGTTCGAAGAGAAACAAAGGCTTATGATAAATCAAGTTAGATTCTATGTACTATAAAAGAAAAGTCATAATTCTTTTCATTTTCGTGCACACTTTGATGGTCGACAAAATGCATATTAATCATAATTCTAAATGATAAATTTATGTAACTGAAATTAAAAAGCAATAAAACTAAACAAAATCACACTAGTAATGCTTAGGCCTATATTCACTACTTCTTTCATGAATGACATGATATTGTACTCTAACCAAACGAGTAGCATTGGAACCATGAGCTCATTCTTTGCTACACTATGAAAATCTTAATTTTATAGCATCTATCCACGGGCGGACACAGCCCCCAAATTTTGTTTTTTTTTAAAAATTCGTGTTTGGTATCTATTGAAATCTAAATTTTAATCTAAATCAAAGTTAACAATTAATTTTAATAATATATTTCATGAAATTCATAACTTTTTTAACTTTTATCAAAATTTACTAAAAATTTGATTTTAATTTCCACCAAACAGGGGCTAAATTACAATAAATTTGAATTTTGATAACATGCTAATTTTAAAAATTCTCCAACGATTGTACACTAATCGAATCTNAAGTTATATCTCATGTAAATTTTTAGATGCAAAATTACATAGGGTATGATTTTTTTTGGACGTAAATTTTCGAGTGTAAAATTTTCCTCAACTTCTTTGCAAGTTCGATTGTGCCCCCTTAACTTTTTTGGTTTGCGTCCGCCCCTGCATCTATCAAATCTTCTACCGTTTACTGAGTAGTCCTTTCACATTTTTTCTTACTCATAATCCAACTAAAGTTGTAGAGTTAATTGTTTCAAAAATCACTCAACTTATAACATGTTCACAGACTTCTCACAGAACTTTAATTTATTTCGCAATGCTCACTAAACTTTAGTAGTTTTCACTCCATCAATCATTATAAAAAAACATTAGTACTTCCGCTGACATGGCTGGTGGAATCTTGATGTGGAAAGTAACAATCGGTTAAATGACACCAACTTAGATTTGGACTCCAAATCATCCAAAATGCGTCCCACTGTCTTTAAAAACACGATTTTGGTGAATCGTACAAAAAAATATCAAAACCAAACCTGACCGAGTCGCAATTGCGAGCTACAAGGTATAAATGTGGATCCATTGGAAGATATCAAAATCAGACACTTTAGAGGGCAGAAATGTGGATTCGCGAGCATGTAATTTGGATGATATGTGGACTACTTTGAAAAGATACAAGTTGCTGAGTTGTCACAGTTGCAGACTATTAGAGTGTACGGTCGACGACGTGCAAAGATGGCTACAGCCACATCTCGCCAATGAAGTTAACTGAAGGGTCTTCAGAAGGGACAAATTTGTTTACCTGCTTGACAATGGATGGTAATACGATTTTTTGATTTGCTGATTGTTGTCGATTATTATATCTCGTAAGTGTATGAATTGTAACAAGTAATAAAGTGGACCAATGAATCTAGATATCGTCCCACGAGAGCTACTATCTAACAATTGGTTAAATTATTCTTAACTTTAATTTGATCGAAAACACATAATAAGATTTGTGATTGCTGTCTAAATTATTCTAACTAAACTAAATTATATAATGCACAATTTATCGAATTGGATTTTAAAAGTATGGATGTGGATGCTAGAACTTACAATTTTACATATGAATCTCATTTAATTCACCGATCAAAATTCACTACTACTGTAGTGTTCAATCGAATTCTTCTAAAGTATTCAATTTATCAATCTTAAGTTCTCATTAAATCTATTTAACTAATTCAGCCCCTATTTGGCATCCATTCTTATCTCATTTTCATTCTCATTTTTCCCCTTTCTTCATTTCAATCACGCATTCTCCCAATAAAATAATATTACACACAAATCTAAAACTTTTCATAACTTTTTCACTACACATTCTCCCATCAATCACTGTTCTAAAAATTATAATCTCCAAAAAATGGGTTTCAAACACTCTCTCAATTACATATCTCTATCTGAATCGATCTTAGTTAAATGAAATATTAGTTCTAAGAATTCATCCAATGACCGCAATAATTAGTATAAGTATATCTACATGTTATAGTAAATTAACAAATTTACTATGTAGTTTAAATCTATTACTCATCTCTTGATTCATAATAGATTCACAAAATCATTGAATGATTGACCAAAGAATTCAAAACATTAAATTCATGAATAAAATCAACACATTTATTTAAAGAATTAGAATCTTGAATAAAAGAAACAAATAGTTACACATAGAATACATTGTTCGCCTTAACTATAAATTCACCTATTCATAATAATGAAAGAAAAACAAAAGGCATAGAGTTCATAATCGGGTTTTTAATTCTTGACCATGGAAAGAATTGAATCTTGCACCAAGAATCTTCTTCAACCTCAAAAGTTCTCAAACCCTAGTTTTTGCTCTTTGATCTTGATGATTATGCGTTTTTCTCTCCCCAAAATTGTGTGGAACTCCCTTAAAAATGTCAAAAACTTGTATTTATACTTTTCTCCACGCTTGTGTCCAAAGTAGGGTTTTTATGGATTTCAAAATGGGCTAAAAACATGCCCTAAATACACCCACATGGCGCTGCGGCGCCTCGAAGACAGCATCGCGACGCCACCTTTCGAGTAAAAATTTGCACTGCACTTCGTTTAATATTCTTATTCATCTCCCAATATCCAATTGAGGTAATTCAAATTGGATTGTAATGATAACCTAAAAGGGCTACAACTTTACCAACAATAGCTGCATTCCAATTCGAACGTTTACTAAGCCAAAACTGGATCTCAATTTCCAGTTGAAAATCTGGAACATTTTTGTGCGATTGAAAATTGATTTATGAAAATATTTTTGTCATATTTCACTCATTTTGACTTCTAATTGGATCCAATTGGCTCCTAGTGTTCTTGAATCATCATCGTGAGTTTCGGCACAACTTTTCAGTATTTACACGTTAATCTCCAAACTTTGGATCTTGTCCCCCTTTTCTCTAATTTTCTTTTCTTTCATTTTATCGAGTTTCACCTAATAAACGAAATATACAATAAATTATGCTATAATCGTTCAAAAGAACTATTAAATGTCCGTATGTTAAAATCCAAATAAGTGTATAAAATACACTTATCACTGATGGAGTAGTTAACTTATAACGTTTTTATTAAAAAAAATCATCGTTGTCACAATCTTTTGGGTCCATGCAAATGTTAGTATTTATGTTCTTAGCCTTTGCAATGTTTTTGGAAGCTGTGGATGGTCAGATGGAATGACTATGTTACGATCTACGAAATCTTTTGTGTTTAAAGTGTTAGTCTAACTTTGGTTTGGTTTAAAAGCTTTTGGTTTGGCTTGGAACATCTTGATTCTACCATGCTATGAACTGTTGTGGTTTGCTTTTGGTTTGTCCTGTCTTTTCAAATATGACAACAGTTGAAGACCAATATATTATTGAAGAGAAGGCTGTTCCAAATAACCCCACTCGTCATGTTCAATCTGTCATCGTCTATAAATGAATGTGGCATGTATCAGGGACGGACCCAGCAATCTAGCCCAGCCCGAGCGAGCGTTGACTGGCCAACGCCGACAATCAGCGACGTAAGAGCAATGTCGTTTATTAATATTTAATTACATAATATTAAAAATTATTCAACATATATGTAAACGCACTAAAACGTAAAAATTATATATATATATACGAAAACATAATTCAATACAACCCCAAATACTAAAGAAGTACGCAATACAACATACTTTGTAACTGTGATATTAGATAACTACATTCTACGTGATCTCATATTTTGAAAACGTTGCAATATCATTCTCAATTTTTCCAAAAACCTCTTTCTCCATGTAAACCACCAAATTGTCATTCAACCAATCATCTCCCATTTTGTTGCGCAAGTCACTCTTGATTAGATTCATAACAGAGAACACTCTTTCAACACTTACAGTTACCACATGTAATATCAAAATGAAGGTGATCAGCCTATAAACCAACGGAAAATAACAAGAGCTTCATGTTTCAACCAGCTTCTGAGCCACACAAGAAATGCTATAGAGGTTAAAGAAAGTTTCATTCATTTTCACAAACATAAGGAACTTGTCAAGTTGAGTTCGAAGTAATAAAAGCTCTTCATTATTGAAATCCAAAGGATATAACTGAGCAAGACACTTCAATTTATCCCTATCAAAAGCTGCAAAGGAATGTTTCGAATTTAAACATGAGATGCAAGTTAAGAGCTTAGTAGTTGTCTCGAAAAAATGATCATTCAACTCT